>JACEIK010000362.1:118575-159078 GCA_018107945.1 Datura stramonium
TTCTCTTGAGCTGAAAAGTGTTGCTTGGCATGGCACCTCAGGTGGATCTATGAGATTTTGGGAAAATAATTCAATTTTTGGTGTTTCTTCTGTGTCTCATAAGGCTAACTGATTCTTGCAGTGATGACGGATTTCAAAGCTTTTAAGTTGATTCGTGTTTTTGCTAGGCAAAGTTCAGTTTCTCTTTTTTTCCCCCTCACCAGAGCACTCTTTTGGTGAAATTACACATGACCTCCCTCTTTTCTTGTTCTTATTACTCTATGTGGCCTGTTTTATACAAAATCACACATGTTTTCTCTTGAGCTGAAAACTGTCGCTTGGCATTGCACCTCAGGTGGGATCTATGAGATTTTGGAAAAATAATCCATTTTTTGGTGTTTCTTCTATGTCTCGTAAGGCTAACTGATGCTTGCAGCCATGATAGATTTCAAAGCTTTTGAGCTTATTCGCATTTTGGCTTGGAAAAGCTCCGTTTCTTTTTCCCCCTAAGCAAACCACTCTTTTGGTGAAATTACACATGGGCGTCCTCTTTTCTTGTTCTTATTACTCTCTCTGGTCTGTTTTATTCACAATGAGCCTGTAAGGCTTAGTCTTCTGTGGATGTTGAATAAAACATGTTTTCTCTTCAGCTGAAAACTGTTGCTTGGCATGGCACCTCAGGTGGATCTATGATATTTTGAAAAATAATCCAATTTTTGGTGTTTCTTCTGTGTCTCATAAGGCTGACTTATGCTTGCAGCCATGACAGATTTCAAAACTTTTGAGCCAATTCGCATTTTGGTTTGGCAAAGTTCAGTTTATTTTTTTCCCCTCACTGAACCACTCTTTTGGTGAAACTACACATGACCTCCCTCTTGTTTTATTCTTATTACTCTCGCTGGTCCATTTTATTCAAAATGATGCTGTGAAGGCTTTGTCTTCTGTGGAAGTTGAATCAAACATGCTTTCTCTTGAGCTAAAAACTGATGTTTGGCATGGCACCTCAGGTTGATCTATGAGATTTTGGAAAAATAATTCCATTTTTGGTGTTTCTTCTGTGTCTCATGAGGCTAACTGATGCTTGCAGCCATGATGGATTTCAAAGCTTTTAAGCCGATTCATGTTTTTGCTTGGCAAAGTTCAGTTTCTTTGTTTTTTTCCCTCACCAGACCCTTTGGTGAAATAACACATGACCTCCCTCTGTTTGTCGAAACGCATTCTCGCGCAACGTTCTCCTTTACAATTGGTGCTGCCTCTGTATTTGTTTCTTTTTCCCGTTTAAGGTTTAATTTGAGTTCTTTTTTGGATTTCACTGTTTACGAGATGATATCCATATTGCAAAGCGCCTCCCCCTCCACTGTTCTTGTTCTTGACACCAACATTGTTCTCAACCAGGTGCATATACTTCGTGTCAACTTAAATTTTTATTGTTGAGTTGTAATAGCTAGAAAAACATGAATGTTGTGCAAACATTTTCTTATTATTTCCTTCAAATGTATTGTTGAAGTTGTCAGCTAGAGTTAGTTGATAATCGGCTAGAGTTAGCCTYGTAGTACTAGTTGGAGTTAGCTGGTAGAGATAGCAATGGAGTCATTGCATTGAAGTCTTGTAATAGGGTTGTTGCAAGTGGGAGATTAAGAGTTTAATCTCTTAGGATTACAAAAGTCTGTAATCACTGTAAACTTTGCCATTTTTTCCGTTATCTAACGACGGGATGGTTAGACCTGGTGCACCTTGTAGGAAAAAATAAATATTGTACAAAGACCCTCTAGAAGGGAACCTAGCTGACGGGGTAGTCGGACGACTATGATAAATTCATAGTGTCAGAAGGTATACTCGCTACTAGCATAGAATCCTTCTAATAAATATCGATATGTTTTTATAAACCAGTTGAACAAAGTTTTCATATATTAAATGGTATGTTGATTAGAATAAGCTACTGTTGATGACGTATAAACTGTGTGGTTTAATTTATGCTTGTCCAAAATAATGCTATGGTTGATATTATTTCTCACTCAGTCAGTGTGACTGACCTTGCTCCTTCTTTTTTTTTCTTTTTACAGATAACTTAGCTGAGGGTGACTTTTTGACTTGACAGGGGGATAGATAGAGATGACGACTGATCCAATAAGCCTGCACTTGCTTCATGTGGGTCGATATTTTGTTTAGACTAATTCAGTATGTTAGTTTAGTTAAATCTTAGAGTCTGGCTTCTTGAGTCTATTTTGTAAATTGGTTTTGGCATGTGTTAGTAATGGCGTAACTGGGGACTTCTAAAGTCTCGTCATTGACTATGGTTTTGGTATCTTTGTAGGCCTATTATGTTGGTATTATAATATGCGGGATTCTTGTTTACGAGTGCTGACAGGTTAAATTTATGGATTGCTCCCCGTACAGAGGAAATTCTGCCGAATTTTTAGCACGATAGTGGTCCGGGCTTGCTTGGTGGGCTTAGGCTTGCTGAGCGCCGGTCATGGCCTAGATGAGCCGTGACAATTAGGCACTGTAAAAATAATACTAATATCAATCGCTATATTGTGGGGATGAATGAAGAAGAAGCTGAGAAATTGGTGTTGAAAGCATTGTCATTAAATATTTCATTAGGTGGTGGTATTCAAACTGCGAGTGTAAACTCGAAAGGGGTGACAAGAGCTTTTCATCCTTATGAGACACTTACTATTAGGCAAACAGAGTTAACATGGATGGAAGGCTCTGCTCGAATGCGTACGGGCACGTTTGATTCTTTTACTTCAACGTCAATATGAGGATATCTAGATTCGGTTTTTTTTCAAAGTTAATTTATGTTTTTATAATTTTGTGTTGGAAGTGGGTTTCGCTATAGTCAGAGACGAATTTAAAATTTTGATCATATAGCTACATGCTACACCACTATCAATTACGAATCTAAATTAAATTATACCTAGATACTTGAATAACTAAGAGAAAAAATTTTCAGAGTTTTTTTTAGATTGATTTATTTTTCACACCTTACGTAGATGTGTGTATTTTATGGGATATAGTAATCACACGAAAGAGACAAAATAAAAATATAGCATATAAGTAACTATATTCAATTTTTAGTGCCCGATGATTTAAATAAAGATGAAATAAAATTTTTTAAAATATATTAATCTTTATAAAATAGCAAAGAAAACTACAAACCATCCACATAATATGCAAGTAAAAATAGAACTAGAACCCAAAAAAAGAGGTAAAAATAAAATTCAAATAGTAGAAAGAAAATGTTAAAAAGTTATAATTCTAATAGCGATATGTGGAACTTCGGGGACCAAACTGCTCTTTAGGAATAATTCTTTTTGTCCAATTTTCGGTCTATAAAAAGGTCCATCTTGGTGAAGCGTAGGAACTAGGAAACGCGCCATCGCTTTAATTTTGACACTCCCCATTATTGCCTCTCATAGGCCGTAGCAGACCAAAACCAAAAGAAGATAAAAAGTATGTGAATTTCCAGCCATGATCAGAGAAGCAGTTTCAAGCATAATCACGCTATTTATATTTTGATCTGCATTTTTTTWWAAAATTTGGTTCGAGATTCAGAATTTTTGGAATCAAGGATGTATAATGATATAGAGAATATCGGTATTATCTATAGCATGTATAATGGTATAGAGAATATCGCTATTATCTATAGCATGTTTTGAAGATTATTAATGGTCTCCCGATGATACTCGTGCGATATTCTATGAAAAAAGTTGGAAAGCTTATTGACCATCCGCACTAAAAAAGATAAAAGTTTACTTTTAAATCGAACCGTTCTAACTCATTCAAACCCAAATGATAGTTAGATACTAATAAATTAAAACGACACCCCTTTTTAAAAGGTTACTTCAGTTTAATTTTCTCCCCTTCTAAAGATTACTAGTCGGGATAATTTAGACATTGTTTGGGTCCAATACTAACAATATTATATTGTTTATTATACACTGTGTAGCAGATAAGCTAAATGCAGTTATCTGAAACTATTTGTTATTTTTGAAGTTTAAAATAAAAGTATTTATTTTTGTTCAATCTAGCTGTAATAGTTGTTATTCTTGAACACCACAAATGTTTTAATTATGAATACAGTGACCCCCATGAATAATGCACAGAAAAAATAAATAGTGCCCACAAATACAGAATATTACTATGTTTTAAAATGTGTGATATTACTAATAATGCCCCCTTTTTAAAATATTTTTTTTTTTACTTTTGGAGAACACACCGAAATATATTTTCTCGTGTCACTCTGCGCTAGAAGCGGAACCGCTATTAAAAGACGCTCACAACTTTATTCTCGATCAAGACAAAAATACTATGGTCGCGGCCATAGTATTAAAAGACGCTCACAGCTTGATCATATAGCTACATGCTACACCACTATCAATTACGAATCTAAATTAAATTATACCTAGATACTTGAATAACTAAGAGAAATTTTTTTCAAAGTCATATTTTTAGATTGATTTTTTTTTCACACCTTACGTAGATGTGTATATTTTATAGGATATAGTAATCACACGAAAGAGACAAAATAAAAATATAACATATAAGTAACTATATTCAATTTTTAGTGCCCGATGATTTAAATAAAGATGAAATAAAACTTTTTAAAATATATTAATCTTTATATATATANTGTGCTTTTCCAAACTTGGGATGGTCATTTTGAACTGTTCCAGGACATATGGTAGGATGCTTAGTTTTTCTTTTGCTTTTTGGTGCATTATTACCTTTCTAAGTCTGTCAAAAATTAACTGCTTGGCCAGAGATAACTATCCTAATAAATCTCAAGTGAAGTAGCATGGTTATTAGTTATCATACAGTCCATTATATATTTATGTAGAATTCTTTGAAAGTTACTTAAAAGTTGAATGAGGACAATATTCATAAAAAAGTTGCTCGAAAGCTTAGTAAGACAAATGCTGCGAGCATGCATTAATTAGCTTTTCTAACTTAGCGCATGTTATTGTAAGTCTTTTCTACTTAAATCAAGCATGTGGGGATGTAACTGTGATTGGAGTAAAACATGAACCCCAATTTCTTTTATGCTACTAAATATAAATAAGACGTTGGTTGTAATCCTTGCATGGAGAATCTACAAACTATTCCATCTACCCCTTTTAAGAGCCATACCATTTTGTAGAAGCAAGAAGATCTGCTTACGTTTGAAGAAAATACATGCAGATTGAGAGTTTTACAATGATTTTGGTAGATTTAGTCATTCATCTTTTGTTTGTTGAAATAGTGATTTTCCTTTATTGCCCCCAGGGATTAGCTCAATTGGCAAAGATTTAGAGACTTGTGTCTTAGGTCACAGGTTCGATCCCTGAGCCAAGCGAACCAACTCTTGTATATAAGTGGAGAAGGGCAGAGAGGTGATCCTGTCATCCTCGAGTTTCGAAGGATGCGGTTGGCCCAAATAGTCGTTCCCAGATGGATCTCTCGGTCATAAAGAAGTAGCGATTTTCCTTTTCTCTTGGTTTGATAAATTCATTTCAGTTAGTTTTGTAATGTCTAAATGGCTCTATGGAATTAGAAAAGAAGATTCACCAATAGAATTTTGGGGTAAATTCCTTGCTTATTTTTTAACCGAGGAGACATGACTGAGTGGAGGAAAAACTATTTAACATTCGTTTGTCTTTCACTTGTCAGAAATTATGAGTTATCATTTATTCGCATTTGTCAGATTATCTTTATCTCCTATGCAAGTTTTCACTGCCATCTCGATCTGTAATGGATCCATTAAGGCTTTCTATGCTTATGTTAACTCAATGTAGTTTTTTGAGGCCTAGGAGGAGAAGGAGATATCACTGGATATCAGTGATTTTTCATAACTCGAGGTTCCTTTATGCATTGAATATTGTACTCATTCGTAGAAAACCATATCTTTTTTTTTTTGTAGGTTTTCTACTTTCTTGGTGTACTTACTTGTATACGGGCATTTCTGCACATATGTGCAATTAAACCGTATTACCTAAGTAGTTATCAAAAAAAAAAGTACTACCTAAGTACTGTTTTTGGGTTCTTGATATAATACAAGTTACTGTTCTCAAAGAAATTCTTATTTCTTTAATAAAAGGAACATGGAATATGCATGTTTAGAAGTTGAAGTCGGAGTTGCATTGTGTGAGCATTTACCAGGAAAACATCCGCTATATCTTTTATGCAGTTTCAGATTTTAGGTTTATTTTTCTTCATACCATTGTCTTTCACAATTGTTAATCTTTTCTCTCGCTTCCGTTAGCATTTAAGTTTTKAATTGTTTAGCATTTCAATTATTCACCTGAAATTTTCTGTTCCAGTTCAAATTTCAGCAGAAAGCTTGTGACTTGCTCCAGAGAGAAACTGGTGACAGCGAAGGAAGTTTTAGCTGCTGGTCCTCAGCCTCGTACCATATTGGAAACAACAATTGTAACCCTAGCTCACCTTGCGCTGCACAGTGAAAAGATTGAATTGGAGGTATTCAGGAGGCTTGTCTTGATTGATAATTTTCATTTTTTGGCTAAATAATATGAATATCTCTTACCGAGCTAAATATGATGACAAAATTTATGTCTTTGATGCTGTAAAATATAATATATTATTAACATAAATGCAAATGAGATCATTTATAGCATTTCAAGCTAGAAGGAGATGACAGTCCAACGTGCCAGAAGGTTACAAGATTGAGAAGTGTTTTGGAATTTGAGATTTGGGAGAAACTTCGGGGACTGGGAGGTTGAGGAGTTCCAAAATCTGACGGAGTTGCTTCATAAATTAAGTACACTACAGGATAGTCATAATATGAGTAGGTGGATTTGGGGAATATTGGTGTGTTCTGTGTTAAATCTTGTAACTGAAAGCTTTTAGATAGGGAGGACGTTGCCTTCTGTTTAGTTTGATTTGGATCCAGCAAATACCAGCAAAGGTATGCTTTTTCACTTGGTTAGAAACAAGAAGAGTAATTTTGACTGCTGAGAATCTTAGAAAAAGGAAAGTTACATCTTGATCGGGCTTAATGGCTCCCCCTCAATTCATATGTCAATTGGTGCTTCATGTGTATGGTTCGGGGGGAGATATTGATCACCTACTCATTACATCACGGTTATGGTATATTAATTTGCTGAAACTATTAGAGAGCATTTAGACTCTTCACCAAGTTTAATTATTTTGACTTTCTGAGGTTATATCTGTCTAATTTGTTGTTTTGCAGGCTGTTTTTATGGTATGTGCTATTGCTGCTATTAACCCTTGTTTAAGGTAAACCAAGGTCATTACTTGGTTATGTTTTCCCGCGTGATCACTTGTTTCTTATATTATTCTCTTTTCAGGAGACTTGTTATTGCTGCCCTTGATAATCTATCAAAGGAGTTAAAGTATACATCTAGGTCAGAGGTATGATAAATCTCTGATAATCTTTGTTTATATTGGTTAAAGAGCGTAGCAATCAGCCTTACAATACGTGATCAGGAAGTGTGAGATTGTCAACTTGCTTGGTCCTTAAATCATTTTTCTTTCTGTCACAATCTTGACTGTTTGCAGTATATGGAAGAACTTATGGCGTCAATCCTCTTTAGTTGGGTTGCTACTGGTGTAAGTTTAGCTTCTCTTCTCGAGGTAATGTGCGGGTTCTTTCTAATCCGACTCATTATCAACAATCTGTTGTGACCCGAATAGCTAACACATTAATTATACGTCAAGCCAGGCAAGAGATCTGTTTGTTTTCAATGTAGAGCCTATCAATTTCATTCAGTCCTGCTGCCGTTGGCTTCTTCCATCCTTACTCTTGCATGGTGACATCTCCAACATGAATTGGATTGAGAAGGTTGGAGTTTCTTTTAGTCATTTTTCATTCAGTTACAATTTCAAGTTAGTCATATACTTGACTGATTTCTCTAATATTCTTATGGTGCTTACACTACAAGTTCCATACTTTCTTGTTGAATATTCTCAGCTTGTCACTGTTCTGTTATATACCTGAAATTTGTAGATTTTCATCTTTTTCAGGTTGCTAGCGAGCCTCTTGCTAAAATGATTAAGAATCACTTTGTGGATATTTTCTCTGTTTGTATTGCATTACATTGCAGTAAGAAGGCTGGTTGGGAGAAGGGATCAGCTGTACTTGAAGGTTCAATTCTGGATATTGCTAAAATATCTGAAATTGAAAGGGACAAGCTTATAAAGACACACATGGTATGAATCTCCTTCACATGCATTCGAGTTGACATTTTCGTGATTTATCTGAAATGAGGTGTGTACTACACGAGGAGGTTGCTGAAATTTATCTTGCTGTGTAGAGATTTTCTTACATGAACCTCACATCTGATTAGTTTGGATTAACATCTGTTTCTCTGCATAGCAGTGGCTCCTATGGAGAGTAGTGTTTGGTTCTATAATGTGATATGATTGTTTCATCTTTTATGTGACTGTTAATGGAGTCTTCCACTTCCACACAAAAAATCAATCTTCTTTCCCAAGTTGTCTAAATAATTCCACCATATGTTTATGCAGGTTTCAATCGTCAATACTATTTTCTCTCTTGCTTCAACAGCTGCTGACCCTGTTCTTCCTTTTTTCTCCAAGGAGACAATTGCACGTGCAATTATGACAGTTGTGGATGGATTCTTGGAGATGTGCGGAATCTTCTATCAGTCATTTTTGTAATCTTATATTGTTGTTGGCATGTTTCCTCTAAATTTTCTTTTACTGCTTTCTTGTAGAGATGCCTCTTGTCAAAATATTGGCCTTATTGACAAGATTAACATCTTCCGACCAGATCGAGTATTTACGGTAGTGCTTTGTCTTTATATACTTATGCTTTTTCTTTGAAATTTTTTTACACTATACATCTTACCTAATAACTACTAGTAAACTGTTTCTAAATAATTTATATGTTGTGCAGTTTATAGTAGAGATGCATTACAAAGTTTCTGCAGCTGGTCATTTCAGGCACAAATCTGACAGGCTTGCTGGGATTGAAGTGCTTATTGATGTATTAGGGCATCGAGTTACAGTTCCTAGTACTGCCAGGTAAGTTTAGTTGGCTCATTGTGATTAATGAAACTGTTTACCTGATTAAAATAAAAACAAAAATTGGAGGATTACGCGTCTGCTTAGGGGGACAGTATTTCATGGTGAGGACAAATTCGTTTCTCGTGTTGTGAACAAGCTGAGAAGGTCATCTGAGAAATGCAATAGCCTTGTTAGATTGCAATAGCCTAGTTGATAATGAACTTTTCGCTTCGCTTTTTATGTTTTGTCAGGGAAGGGGTGTTAGCTCTTCGACAAAACCAAGCCTTCCCGTGGCTGAAGAAGAGCCTATATGAGACATATGGATCGTTAATTTTAGGAATCTATCCAAACTTGCAATTGTTTTGTATTTTGAATTAAAATACGTTGATGCGTTTTCAGTGTAGACTGAGTGAAATTGTCTGAGCTTTGTTTGTCCCAATTTTATTTGCAACACATGGCTGATCTGAGGTGGTACTTGTATGCTTTAGTTGTGCGCTTCCCCACATTGCATAGGTGGTGCTCCGTTTGCTCGATGTTCATAAAACATTTATTTCATGCTTTAGAGGATCTTGCATCTAACATTTTTTTTCCAGTTATCTCCTCAACTTGATTGGTCAATGCTTGGACCTTGATGCTTTGCTGGACCAGTGCTGCCGAATGATTTCTTCATTGCTAAAAATATTCAAAATCAAGCAATTGGAGGGAACCACTATTGTCTTAGGTGAACAGCTTCAGGTTGATGCTGCTCAGGCTCTTATTTTGCTATTTATCTGTATCAATTTACACCTTAACTCTTCAAGTGTGTATTAACCTCTTGCCAATTTTTCCGTACAGTTCTTAATCTCCAAGTTGGTAATGTGTTGTGTTCCTTCTGAGTCTAGTTCCAAACTGTCAGCTGCCACATCATCCCAAGTTCAGTCACTGCTCTGCCAACTCACCTTGGATGCTGATCCATCTCTACACGAGTACATTAAAGTATGCAGTTATTGTATTCTTATACCTGAACAGTTTTGGGACCATCATAGTGCCCGAGTAGCCTGTGCACTACTCATTTGCCCATACTAATTAGTGTGTGTTACTTCAGGAACTAGAGCCCTTCCCTGACCTCAACTTATTTCATGATATAAGGATGTTTCATGAGGAACTATGCCAAAATTACTCGCCTTTGGAGCACTTGTTAACGGTAAGTAGCACTTGGAACTTCAATGAACAGTTTGATGACCTTTCATTTTGTTATTCTCATGCTTAGTTTTATTTATCAAATTTGACTGTTTCAGTTAGGGAAACGATCTTGCTACCTTCCGCCAAGATTACTTATCTGGAGGTAATTGTTCTTTTACATCTTTTACTTTTCACATCGTTTCCATTCTTGTCTCATCAGTTGTGATCCTTTTAAGCATGACTTGGTTGTGTGGACTAAATTTGAGCTCTATTTTCTTTTTCTGCACATGTCGAAGTAGGTGAATAGAGAGTCGATCACTTGCTAATGAAGAACTATTAGTTATTAGTTTTAAATTTAGAAGTAAGAAAGTGAGCTTGAATGGAGCATATCGATGTATCTATACCATTGATAAAAGATTCGATGCCTTTTCAGTGTCCCAATTCAGAGATAGTCCCTATGTTGTACCGTTTCTTCCCAAAATATAGAGGGTAACACCCACAACCACACACTATCTCCCTTTAAACACCCCAGCCCCCCTCTCCCCATACAACAATATTAATTATGTCTCAATCCTAAACAATTTGGAGTCGGCTGCGTGAATCCTCACCGGTCCCCTTGCGAAGTACTTTTTACTCCTTAGAAGTTTGGTTTGATAACTGTATTCTTTCAAAGTTTGATTCGATAACTGTGTTTTTGATTGATTTCTTTCTTAGTATTTAGGTATTCACTAAAACAGGAAGGTGGTTGATTGCTGTTTGTGGAGAGTGTCTATTGTCGCAGTCCAATAGTTATTGCACCTTAATTTATCCACACAAAATTAAAATATTAGTTAAGCCTTTTATCTTATCCACCATTTAGGCCACGTCATTATTATTTTTTAGGCTGTAATCAATTAACTTACTTCCAAATTCCCCCCCCAAAAAAATTCGAGTCATGTGAAAGATAATAAGATGGAGGAAACTAGAAACAAAAGATCACTCTGCAATTTTATAAATTCTTGTTCCACTCTTTCAAATTTTCTCATATTTCTCTCTTTCCAAATAACCCACATGATTGCTAAGAGGGCAACATTCCATGCCCTTAGACTTCTCTTCTCCCTCCTGCGAGCCCATCTATGCTTCACCTCCTTCACTATGCCTGACATTGCCTATTGCATTCCAAACAAATTATGGACTGCCCACCATAACTGATTAGCCACTTGACAATGCAATAGGAGATATCTACATCTCCGCTGAACTTTTGCACATGAAGCACCAACTGATATAGGTAATCCTCCTCTTTCACAGATTTTTTGATGTTAAGATCACTCTTTTTGCCATCAGCC
Source organism: Datura stramonium (assembly GCA_018107945.1). Taxonomy (NCBI): domain Eukaryota; kingdom Viridiplantae; phylum Streptophyta; class Magnoliopsida; order Solanales; family Solanaceae; genus Datura; species Datura stramonium. The sequence continues at coordinate 130,032 of JACEIK010000362.1, forward strand.
ACACAAAGGAACACACCTTCTGTGCTCTGGGAATCCAAATAGAGCAATGAGGGAAAATACACTCCTCTACCTAGTAACTTTTCGTAATACGATTTAACTGTGAATAAACCATCTCTACTCGCTTGCTATTTCCAGACATCCAATATATTGGTGGATGTATCCTGCCCATACAATATCTCGACCAACAACAACAACAGCCCAATATAGTCCCACCGAGTGGGGTCTGGCCATACAATATCTCAACCAAATTATGGAAATTTTCCATCTTTCAATACATTCGGTTGGTTTCTCATTGGGCTCGTGAGACCTACTGATTTGTTAGACTATCATCTCTCTTTAGCAAGATAATCTATATATGTTAGGAAAGGTTTTCCTCATCACGTTCTCCCCACACCACTTGTGTGCCAAAAACTAACCCTACTTCCATCTCCAACCCTGAAAGAAATATGTCCACTAGAATTATCCACCCCTTCATAATATTCCTCCAGAAGCCACATCCAAATAGTGTTGTGATGTTTTTATTCCACCACCTCTTTCAATAGTACCTTACTTTTCACCTACCACCCCTCTAAAATACATTCTCCTCACCCCTAATCTCAATATCCACTCGCCTAATAAAGCTTCATTGAAAACCTTGAGGTCTTTTACTCCGACTCCTCCACATTTCCTTGGAGATGTAACAACTCTCTAATTCACGAAATGACACTTTCTAGTTCCTTCCGTGGTATCTCATGTAAAGTTCTGCTGAAATTTCCCAACCTTTCGGTCACTTCACATGGAGCCCACAAAAGTGACATGAATTATGAATATATAGGTATGCTAGATAGAGTGCTTTTGATCATATTTCCTTTCCTCTTTTCGGCAAGTACCTCTTTTTCCATCCTGCTAGCCACTTCTCTAAGTGGTGTCGATATTTATAGAAGAGAGGAAAAATAAGTACAATTAATTATCACATTAGTAAATAGGCCTAGTATATTGGTTTTGTTGAGTCTTAAGTTCGGAAAAATTTAAGTTTGAGTCTACTAAACCACAATGTTTAACAATAGAGGCTCGCTCAACTATTTGCCAAAAATATGTTGAAGTTGAGCTTCGAACCTCGATATTAAAGAGCAGCATAAGGCGCTTAACCAGCTTGCCAAGTGACTGACTTTCTGAACCGCTGTCACTTTGTTTCTATCTATCATTTCTGCATAGTATTAATACTTATAGTCAGTAAAATTTTCCAACGAAGCGATGTCACATCCCACGTGCGTCCACCCCTGGGTTCATGACTGAAGTTCAAATGTACGAGCATTTATTTGATTACAATATCGTGGGAATCAAATTCTCTCCATATTATTTTTGCATATGCTCCAAGTTCAATTATGGCCTCACCATCTTGAGGTGCAATTTTTTAACTGGTACGAGAGGCTTCAAATGGATCTTAGAAGAGACCTAGGAAAGCTGATTTTGGAGGGTAATGTGAGTGGCATCTTTCTAATCTCTCTCGTCTTTTAGTTTGCTTTTTCGCATTGATTTTGCTTGCAGTTATCTAATTGGTTTTTAGGGCGCATTTTCAGCCAAATGTTATATTCAATATTTCTGGTCAAGTTGATCGTTCTTTGAGCATTCTTTCTGATGCAATTAAATGCCCTTTTGTCAATGTTTTCTAATTTACTATCCTTACAACTAGGCTGAAGTCATAGATGAGCTTACCAATCTGCGACAGATTTCTTCCAACGCTATCTATTTTGCTCTGTTGCAATTGACTTTAGCAGTTAAAAGTTCTTCTCCTTCGGTCGCAGTTTAAAAGCATTACACAAGAAATTGTTTGAAGATGAAGCATACCCAGTACTAAAGAATGCGGAAAACATTTTTGAAGATGCATATTTGGATTCTGACCATGAAATTGTCCATACAGTCTGGAATCTGGTACACATATGTAGTTTGAGTGGTGCTGGCAATTTTGGCGCGCTGGTCTCTGATTTTTTATCTCGGGTATTATTTTTCGTATTCCTTTGCTATTGAATTATACCTTTTTCTGTTATTTCATTTATCTCAGCTGTCTATTTTCCTTTTTTTAATTCTTCATGTATCTTGGTCGTCTGCTATCTTAATTGTAAATGCAGGTTGGTATCGGCGATCCTCATGGTGTTGTGTTTCATCTTCCTATCGAGTCTAAATCTATAAATGATCATAACTTCCACTTTGATACGGGAATATCAGATGAACTTCTGGTGGCAATAATGAGGCTTCTAAAGAAATATTTGATGGATGACTCTGTAAAGATAATTGACATAGCATCTCAAGCTTTGCGGGTGAGTCAACATGTGATAAATTGTGGAATGTTATTTCAAGCAGATTTCTACCATACCCCATATTTCTATTCGGCACTGTTATTCATAAGATTTCATCATTTAAGTCTGTTTTAATGCATGGGTTTTGGATCAGTATCACTAATCTCTATTGTACTTGTTAATAAGGCTGGTCACTAAGAAGGAGGTTCAAACTTAGGCTTCAATCTTCATATCTGGTGACCTGAAGTTACGTGCCAAGTCACCATCCAATCAAACCACCCTGCCAGACAACTTAGGAACTAAGTTAAAAAAGAGAGAAAAAGGAAATGCTCAGATAGAAGATAATAGATGAACAAAAAGGAAAGATTTGCCAGACAATTTAGGAACTAAGTTAAAAAAGAGAGAAAAAGGAAATGCTCAGATAGAAGATAATAGATGAACAAAAAGGAAAAGATTGAAAATGATTACAGAGAGTTAGATAAGGTGTTAGGTTGTCAAGTTTCACATATCCTCCTTTGGTCGGATAAATGCTATATGATTATCTCCTGAGTCCTGAAGCTACACTTTTAGCTGATGTATTAATGCTTGAATTAGGTGAGTCTGTCCAAGTGGAGTTAGTGAACAGAATATCTGTGTTATTGCGGGGATCTTATGACTATTTCTTGATGTTCATGCTCTCCAAGCTAAGGACAGGTTCCAGTTCATTAGAATCCTTCTTATTGATTCCTTAGGCATTATTGGATATATGTCCAGTCTCCAGTGATGTGCTTATGTCCTGTCATCTTTGTTTGGCTTTGTCCGTGTTGGAGATGTTAATTTCAGGTGTGTACTCTGATATTGCATGCCCCTTGAAACCTTTGAAATACATATTTCAAGTGCCGCTCTTGTAAAATTTACACTGTGATATTCATTTCTGAAAATTTTACACTGCATACCAGGAAAAAATAAAAAATCTGCGCTGTCCAAAATGTAGTTTTCTTTCCCAAAACTCACTCGAGCCCTTCGGATCCCAACCTGAATCATCCCAAAAAGTCCTAAATTACTAGTTGAACCTATTGGAAGTCTCAAATCATGGACCGGGATGCAAATATTCGAAACGAGGGGTTGAGATGTTTCACGAGGATCTTGATACTTCTATTGCTGTTTTCACATTCATGAGTAAATCCAAGTTCATGTGGTGCAGGTCAGTTTTGAGTACTTAAAATTGGTGCTTTTCTTTTTAAACCCTATTTGAGTGTTAAGGAGGCGTGATGCAGTTAGTCTTGGTAGAGAGTACCAAGATCAAAGTGTATTTGATTAATTAAAACATTGAAGGTGCTTAATTAAAGATTCTGATTCACTGCATTTGTTGCCCTTTGATCTTGGGAGCTCATATATTGTAAAACCTGTGTCAACATCATCTCATTTCCATTCTTTGAATGATTTTTTCTTTGCGCAATTCTCAACTATTCTATGCAACAACTGTATAATTTCTGGAATAGTCATAATTCTCTGAGGATAAAGCTCAAAAGATATTTCAATTCTGTTCTTCTCTAAAGCTGGTTTGTTCAAGCAGGGGATACTTTCTACTGAAAATGGTCAGAGGGCTTTGCTATCATTTGATTCTTATCAGAGATCCCTTATTGAGGTAGCTGAAAATCTTCTGTTATAATCCTTGCTGTTAGTTAAACCATATATTTGATTAATTCTAATATAACATCTGCTGAAGTTGGATGCAACACTTAATTTACAATTTTTTGTAAGTCAGCAGTCTTTTCTCTTGGAATGTATCTTGTATATAATTATACACCTTTTATTTTGCTTGAGATTCAATAATTTTTAGTTGTATGATTGTGTCAAAAAACTTTGATAAGATCAATATAGACAATTGTCTGGGTTTTTTGGAATTACTCATTTGTTTCCGGATATAGGCACTTAAGCTGCTCTTTTGTGTGTTTGTAGGTTCACTCTAAGGGTGTCAATGTCAACCTGGTTCAGAAACTCCTTGCAGATCTAGAAAGGAAGCTTAACGGTAATTCAGTTTCGTCATTAAGTTCATTTTATGTTTGCCCCATCCTATATGCCTCGTGCTTTCTTTGGCTTGTAGTGGATGTTACTGTATAACTGTTCAATAATGAGAGAAAAAACATATTCCCATGCTCCTCTAGAAGTTCTGAAATTGCCTTTGTTTATATTATTTCTACTAGGTCCTCTTTTACCCGGGAAGTGGCTGTTATTCCAGCAATCTCATCCTTGCATTTAGACTCCACTGACACTTGTTTTTATATTAATTACTTCCATCTTTTTGAAAAGAAAAAGTTTCTTCCTCAAAAGATAATGGACACAAGTTTAGTACTGTTGGGCTTGTTAGACACTGCTAATGCGGTGAAAATTTGGAACTTCGTTCTGGGTATCATATATACTAATTTAAATGTCTTTCCTCTACTTGTTGTGTATTAACCTATCCTTCCAAATGAAATTCCTTACCGTAAGTTCTTGAATCTGTAAATTACAGGAGTTATTTCATGTAGTGCTTTTAGTATTCAACGTCCAACAGTAGGGAGGACAATTGATTCAAGAGTCAGTAGATGAAAATACAAGACAAGTTCCATCGATTTCTTCCCTCTTTATGATGATGATACATAGAGATGACAGGAGACACATCTCAACTGAATGGTATATAGAGAGTTCTTCATCCTTTAAAACGAATCTCTCACTTGCGTTTTGAGTGCATTAGGTATTTAGGTTCTTATGTAAAACTACTAGGGTTTCCTCTATAGTCAATGTCCCACTTGCCTTTGGAATAACATTAAAGTTTCCTCTAAAATGAGTCTTTCATCCACTCCGAGTGCACTAGACTTTCCAGCAAGGTGGTTCTTATTGTGTTTTAGGACCTATGTTGCTCAGACTCTCCAAAATTGTTGCCACACCCACGTCAGGTCCTCCAACTTGCACTACTTTTGGAGTATCCAACACGCACCCGTTGACATTTTTGAAGATTCCGACCAACATAAACTGATATTAGGTTTCGTGGTTAAAGTTAGGATTTCTTCGGCACATAGGTCACACTATCCTTTGAGTGACATCGTGGTTTCATGTAAAACGAAGCATCTTCTATTTGGTCCTGTATCCTCTCTTGAACTATGAGGTTATGCCTTGTGATCTGACTACTAGAGTTAATTGGTCAACTGCAAATGCTGTCTCCTTAAAGTTGCCACCAGTTCCTTGCTGTGTCATCCAGCATTTACTTTCTTTCCCGTGTTTCATTCATCATGATTCATGTTTCATCTGCTCATGGCTTGCAACCTGTCAGCATTTTATATCCAAGTTTGTTCCTTCCCTTTTCCTCAGGAAGTGTGAACTAGATTCATACCATCACTATAAAGCAACTAAATAGTGGGAAGTTGTAATTTAGGTTATTGTAGAACTATCTCAATTTTCTTTTAGTTAGTTTATTTCACATCTTTGATTCTTTATCCCTGCATCTTGAGCCTTCGTTTTTTTCTGCAAACATTACATTTTCAAATTTCAAGTACTTTTCATATCTTCAACTTTTGATCTTGGAATCTTAATCCTTAAATTTTCTCTCAAACATTATGTTAAATACTCAGTCCTATTATTTTACTGTAATTTTTTGTTATTATTACGATGCTTTCCTATGGGATACTATTTTTGGAATCTCAGTTGATAAATCAACAAATTTCCTTTACTCTCATGTACTTGTTCTGGGATTCAGTTTATCTTTAAGTTAAAACAGTTCAGTATATGCACCATGTACCATAGCCTATAAGTTTGAGAGGTCCTTTTAGTTTCAAGCATCGGGGTGTTGGCTGTATCAAGGGTGGAGGAGCTGTATGTGCAACATTCAGCATTTTCTGATGTCTGCCGCGGATAGTAATGCAAGAATAGCTTAAGATAATCTGCCTTCAGTGTGTGTATGCAATTCCATTGTTCTCTTGGCTTCTTACAATATAAGATCAAGCATTTATTCCTAGAAGTGGCTTTAACCGATAGTCAGAGATCGAAACTAACTGCTTATTTCAATTTGTTATACTCTTTATTTTGAGGTCATGATGTTGCGTTGAGGCAGTGCTTAAGGAAACTTCCTCTATATCTACATCTATTATTAAGCCTTTATAGTCCATCATTTTCCTAATTCTTTGAGCTAGAGATCAGCCTTGATTTGCTTGTCTTCCATTAGTTACTTTTAGGTTCAGAACCACTCACTTGTCCTATATTTTACTAGCTACTATTTTCCAGAAGGATGGTGAAAATAGTAATGTTAAATTTTCATAGGTTATTGGCATATGAAGATTCTGAAGGACTACTTGCTTTTATTCTAAAGAAGGCAGGTGTAGTCTAAATACTATTTCAAGTGATTTTAATGGCATACAGCAAGAATTAATTGCTTTAAGAACATTTGTGCTTGGGGGCCTAGCCTAGAAAAAGAAAATGATTTATTCACTCTCCTTAAAGTTAATTACTATACTTATGTGCCTTTGCAAAGACAAAATCATGAGGGATCCAGAAACGTAGGTTTTGCCCGTATATTGTGTTGTTTCCAGCCTGGGTTTATTATGAGGAACTTTAAGACCTTGCCTCTCATGCCTTCATGAATGAAGGAGGGAAAACTAAGTTAGTTGGCTTATACTTTCAATCTAGTTTAAGCCTGCGGAAAATGATGCTAACAATGAGTCTCTGCTAGTTAAAGTTTCTTCAGAAAACTGAAAGAGTTGTTCCACCACGACTTGTTTAAACGTCTGGAGACATAGATGTTCTATATGTCAGTATACACTGACAGTGTGCCGTTGATTTTGTGCTCAATTAGAGACCGCTAACTAGATGGTATTTTGTTACTTAAATTAACAAAAGGATACATCGTTGCCCATCTTTGTTTATCTCCTTGCATAATATCCTTGCAGCTGAGGCACTTTCCCTAAGAATTCTATATGGAAGACTGATGGGAAAACATTTGAGACATGGATTTGTCCTCTTGTTTGTTCCTTAGTTGAATATTGTGATGATAAGATCCTCAGGTAATTTCTTCCCAGAACATCTATCCCTTTATTTAGGACTATCAACTTCTTTCTTTTGTTTATGCTGTTTTAGTAAGCCCATGGTCCTTTCAGGTTATGTCAAGATATTGTGTTGGTGAAATCTGAAGTTGCAGAACTCTTGTTCCCCCATGTGATGGTTGTTTATCGAGTAGAAGAGACATGGATGTTGATCTTTGTCGCTAATCTCCTCACAGGTTATTTTTACATTTTGTTACTTGTTCCATCTTGATTTATCCTTGGCTTCTGCTTATCTCAATAAGTCTCTATCTTGTGATGTGGCATGAGCATATAAACAAAAAGCAAATAAATTGCTTCTTTTCAGTCAAACATAGAACAAGTTTTGTTATGATGTACTTTAAGTATATGTTGCTCAATGATTATTCTATTCATTTAGGTGCCTAAGCCATTTAACTCTTTGAGTGATTAACATGATTTGGTCCATTGTTAGTGTACAGTCTGTCTTATTCAACTTTCAAGTAATTAGCAGTTCAGACTGGTTTTAATTAGTCATGAAACTCACCGGAGTAAGCCTACGTGCATATTCAATGTGTGCACAGGAATCCTGCGACAGTCCTCTTCTTACTTTTGTTCTTGCAAAGTCTCCTTTTCCATTATTTTCATACATAATCCTATATTGGTTAAAGCATCAACAGTATCTGTATATGACCTTGTTTTCCACTTGTTTGATGTAATCCAATCTATTTGATTAAATGAGTCAATTATGCCTTTTCTCTCTCTAATTAAATTGTTCAAAATTAGAAGATTCAGTTGCATTCTTCATTTGGATGTTCATTGCACATGACTATACTAAATGATTAGATGAAGGATGGGAATTGTAGCTCACAACTAAGTTGCTTGGACTCAAATTGTGGATCACAGAGTCGGATCCTTCATGGTCTAAACTTTAAGATTCGGGGATGGATCCAAGTATGGATACGGGTGTGAGGATTCGGCTAAAAATAATTCAAATATCTAAAAATAGAGTTATAAAACCTAGATTATGAGATATTATGTAGAGAACTTGAGAAGAAAATATTAAGCAAAGAAGAATGCGGGAAGGAGATAAAAGAAAAGGGTGACATCGAAATTTCTATATACAAGGTATTCCATTTCTTCAATTTTTTTTGTTTTTTTTTTTTTTTTGTTTTAATTAAATCATTGAATCTGTTCGGAGTTTCTCGGTCGATTTTGGTCAAGTACCCGAGTCGATTGACCCAGGATCGGGTATGGTGGCGGATCCCACACGCACACCCACACCCACGTCGTGTGGACACGGGTGCGGCACCGAAAGTGAAGAGTCCGAGTAACTTAGGCTCACAATAGGTCAAGAACATTAAAATTCTCGATGCCTACTAATATATAACGTGATAGTTTCCAATATATACCATTCGACCATCTAATTTGCAAAATGGCCAAAGTATTCATTCGGTTGTATGTACGGTGTGTGCAGTGTATGCATATGTTATTATATATGTATAGGAGGTATATTATATGTATATGTGTATGTATGTATATTATATGTATTATTGGTTTAAAAATTATACACTACTATACATTGTGTACATATTTTCTAAGCTAGATGGCCCAAAGATATTAGACTATAATTTATCTACCAGTTAAGGATCTAGTTCCTAATAGATTTAACAATATGTGGGCAAATTTGTAGCTCCCTTTGGATAACGTTGCTTACGGACTATATATTTCTCTTTTTTTATCACAGTTATTGTTAAGTAGCTGAGTGTCGTACTTTATGTGGGGAGGCTGGGAGCTATTTAGTAGTCGTGTAGTCTCTTACTCTTTGTTGTGTATTACTACATGTTTCTGCATTTGCGATGTATCTTGCTATTTTGTTGTCATACTATTCTTGCAATCCTGTTTGGGGAGCTTTGCTTTGAGCCGAGGGTCTATTGGAAACCTCTCTACCTCCCACAAGGTAGGGATGTGAGGTAGGTTAGGGTCTGTGTACATTCCTACCCCAGACTCCACTTGTGGGATTAGACTAGGTGTATTTGTGTACTTTAACCTATTGTCAAACATTGTAACAAGTACCTTTTTTGGTGAACCAATATGGAGTTCTATGGACCAGCGTTTTAAACTTGCATGTGGATGTCACTTCCAGCAGGTACTATTTTTCTTGAGAACAAAATATCAATACTTTTTCCTTTTGTGTGTAGGTGCAAGAGAACATTCTTACCAAGGACAATAAGTTGACCAAATCAATTCAAGTTATCTTAGATGCTCTTAATAGGCTTCGATTGTGTCACGTGATGGAAAGAGGCACATCCTCTAGTTCCTCTAAGCGAAAATTCGAAGAGTTTACACAATATGCTAATTCAGCAATATTTTTCATAGAAATGATACCTGATATACCAGTTGCTATTTCATTTAGTTTCCTCTGTTAGTTCTTTAAAAAAAAAATTAAAGCTCACTCAATTAAGATGATATCAGTAATATTTGCTAATATTTTCCAGCAATATGGAAGGCCTTCTAGCTATGGATCAAAGTCACGCTCCACGCCTCTGAAGGCAAAGCATCAGACAATTACTTCATCTGTAGTATCAGTGTCCACATTATCATGGGAAAAGGTAAATAAATCCTATCATTTTATGGTGTTTCTGATCTCTAACATGTTGGATTGCAGTTGAATATCATCATAAACTAGTATTTCCTGTTCTTTATTGTTTGGCTGCTCACAGACCAAGTGTTTGGACATAAAAATGTGACAGTATTTGAAAGAAGTTAAAAAAGGGTATTTGGAAAAAAAGATGGGAATTGTAGCTCACAATAGGTCAAGAACATCAAAATACTCGATGCCTACTTATATATAACGGGATAGTTACCAATATATACCATTCGGCCATCTAATTTATCAAAAATGGCCAAAGTACATATTCATTCGGTTGTATATGGTGTGTACATGATGTGTATGCATATGTTATTATATGTATGGGGAGGTATACTATATGTATATGTATATGTATGTATATTATATGTATATTAGTTTAAAATATACACTACTACACTATACATATTTTGTAAACTAGATGGCCCAAAGGTGTTAGTTTGTAATTATCTACCATTATAGGATATAATTCCTAATAGATGTAACAGTATGTGCAGGCAAGTTTGCTTGGCTCCCTTTGTGCGTGCCCAACTTTACGGACTATATATTTCTCTTTCTTTATAAGTAATTATTATTAAGTAGCCGGCGTTAGCGGGCTTTATGTAGGGTAGGTCTGGAGCTATTTATCGCAGTTCTTATTCTTTATTGCGTATTGCTACAAGTTGCTGCATTTGCTATGTATCTTGCTTTTTCATTCAACGAGACACTCCGCAATCCTTCATGATACCATCCTGGTATATCCATATCTTGGCATAGTATCACTGATGGCCACTTATGCGCAAAAGTCCTTCAAACTCATAATGGGACACAAATTGTAATTACTTTGGGCCAATTGAACATTTGGGAAATTAGTATGTGAAGGTCCATTTTGATGTAAGTAGTTTAGTTTTATGGTCTATTTGTGTGCCTCCCCTCCTTAAATGTACAAAGTCTTTCTCTATTCCATCGAAATCTCCTATTTTTCTCTCTAAATGATTCACATAAGTGCTGGTGGAGCAACATCCATGCCCTACATCTTCTTTTCGTCTTACGAAAGTTCAACTAAACATCCCGGTGTTAGCAGGTGGCAAGCATGCCTGGCCAATAGGTCAAACCACCTCGTGCTACACCACATTTTTAGATGCAATCTAACAATGTAAAAGATGATCCACATCTTCCCTAGAGAGCTTTTTCCCGCATGAAGCACCAAGTAGCACATGTAATTTTTCTCTTCCTCAATTTCTCAACCATTAGAATCCCCTCACCAATAGCTAGGCGTGCAAAAGAAACACACCTTTTTTGGTACCTTGGAATTCATAGAGAGAGGAAAGGCTCTCCTCCTACTCATTAGATTCTCTCCAACCTTCAAACATCATGGCTAAATTGTGAAATATTTTGTTTGTGGAGCAACTCAACAAACTATGGAACTGCAATCTCCGGTGTTGCAAATTCTTCCTAAATCTCAAATCCCAATGCAACTCACCTTGTATTCTTCGTATGTGTTGGACGGACATCTTCTTTTGGCATGATTTTGTATTAGTTAGGAATAGTGATACTCGAAATGTTATGTTCAATTTGTTAAATCTCCAGGTTCTTTTATATCTGCCGCTTTTATGCTTGTGTTACTAGTTAATCTTATGTTTGTGGTGTTGTATTGAGGCCTTATATTTGCTCTGATTTCCTGTCACTATACTGGTCAACTTCCACCGTTCTAATTTAGGAACTTAAACTTAGTTCTAACTAGCTTTTGCGCCAATTTTATGAAAGCCAGGATCCACGATTTGGCTAGTTTAAAGGGTTTGGTGCTAGTTGGATGATCCATAGGCTATTTTTGCCATTATATTTATTACAATTACCCCTCCATTTTTAATGTAGTTTTCGATAATCGAGAAATTCTGAGAGCCGAGTTGAGGCATGGCTTGTAACTCGTTAGATAATTACCCCTTACCATTAAGCCTAAACCACAGGGCACCTCAAACTCAATATAGTTGGGAGTGTTTTGCAAATCTTCTTATGTTAAGTTTGCTCCATTTGGGACCAACCATTCAAATCCGGATTAGAATTTCAAAATCTCACACTTATTGGCATTAACATACAAATTTTAAATTTATACAAATCTAAAGACTCTTGACCAATTTTGACCTATATTAAGTTTATAAATAACGTCTAAACATTAAACCTAGTTAGTTTGTACCATTTATCTGGATACTTTGTGATACTTTGCTTTCATTATGTTATATTCTTTGCTAAGTGTAGGGATTACGAGATTTTTAGTGTTTGGTGAATTCCTTCCATCTAATTTTAGGTTTACCTCATTCCCTTTTTAACATCTTCAATCATTATATTTTCAGTATTATGGTGTGGTTGGTTGGAGGTCTACCTAGGACATGATTAGACCTTCATAGGAATTTTCCTCTATATGCACTTCTTACATGTTTGTCAATATCACTTAACTTCTAGTTTGTATAATCTTGAATTCAAGTATCTTGGGTCTATAATGCGAAAATAGAGATTGATGATGATGTCGCTCATCGTATTGGGGGTGGGAATTAGGTGAAACGGAGGCTTGCTTTTGGGAATGCTTGTGTGATAAGAATGTGTCACATAGGCTTAAGGTAAGTTCTCTGTGCAGTGGTGAGATTTAGACCTACCTTTGTTACATGGGGTAGATGAAGACCGTAGCGGAGATGAGGATGCTCCAGGATGGATGTGCGGATATACTAGGAGATATGATTAAGAATGAAGTTAACAAGGACAAGATTGGGATGACCGCCATGGTACATTAAGATGAGGGAATCGAGATTGAGGTGGTTTGGGTATGTGAAGAGGAGGTGCATGGAGGCATCGGTTAGGAGATGTAAGGTGTGGTTATAGCATTTTTTTTTTTTTGATAAGGTAACTTGATTCTATATTTATATCAATAGGTATACTGATAAATTTAGTCTCCCTCCAAAAGTTGTAATTAGGTTATAGTAGGTTTTAGGAGAGGTAGTCCTAAAGAAAAGTAGAGAAGTGATTAGACATGACATGAAATGATACATTTTCTACTTACCGAGGACATGACCCTTGATAGGAAGGTATGGAGGTCGAGTATTAGAGTAGAAGGGCAATAGAAAGTCGAGTGTTGTAGTACTTTTATGTGGGATAGGTGGGATTAGTCTTCTAGTCTCATCTTCTCCTTTATTTGTAATCTTATCAAGTAGTAACAAAGTATATTGTTCTCCATCTTTTATTTCCCCAGTACTTCATTCGCTTTGTTATCATGCTTTTTTGGCGTCATTATTTTTCTTTTCTATCCTACTCTAATTACATTTGTTGACTGGGGTCTCGAGAAATAGCCTCTACCCACAAAAGTGAGGTGGGTCAACGTACATGTGCAACTTCAGACCTCATTATGGGGATTACACTGGTTGTATTTTAAAAGATTTCTTCACTTTGATAAGTATCCTCTATATGCCCAACACCTAGTTACGCTCCTCCCATTTCAGCCATATTTTCAATTTTGTGTTTCTTCTTCAGCAATCATGCCATTCTTGGGAAAGTATGTGCTAAATATCTAAATCGTCAAAGTTTACACATTATATTCCGGTCTAGTCTCACATCAACTTCGGGAAGTTATACGGGCGAAACTTGTTGGGCATATATTCTATCTTACTTCTACTGCGTGTTCCAGTATTCTTACTAGTACTCTCTAGATGTTTCTCCTTGGTTTAAGGTTTTGGTTGGATTCCTTGGTTGGTTTGTCCAGTCTTTATAATATTGTTTGCAAATAGGCAGACACCTACCATTATGTATGATGTCATAAAATCAGTTATACTATATTTGTGAGAAAGGTACCAATTTTCTCTGCTGACTTATAAATATTATGATTAATTCCAAGCTATATTGAGAGATAAGAAATGATATATATACCTATCTAGACTAACGTTCACAAAAGCAACATGGTAATAATATAACCAAATTTGATTATACATATTGTGATTATGCATATGTAAAGTGTATATGCGCATAAGAATATATATGCATGTGGTTTAGTTCACTGGTAAAGAGTAGTAAAAAGTGAAAAAGCACAGGAAAGCTCCAAAATTGTTTTGGGGCTTTGTGCAAGCATAACTAAAGCGTGTGCTTTAACGGAAATTGTGTTAATGAACAAAACAATATTTTTAGCAATGCAAAATAAAATAAAGCTATAACTGCAAACAGGCAGCCAATGTGACAAAAAGAACCAAAATAACTACCTGGAATATAAAACAAAATCATAATAATTCAGTAACCTTCTTGAATTTCTGAATTGATGAAGAGTGTAGCCAGGAAGATGTCTTTCTTCATTTGGTTAGCCGCTTAGAGTTACTGACCGCCGAGAACTTGAGGAAGAGGAAGGTTACTTATGTCAGTTGGTGCTTTATGTGTAAGGACTCATGCTAAGATGTAGATCATCTCCTCCTACATTGTCGGGTTGCCTTGAGGTTATGGTGGAAAATTCTGGGATGGTTTGGCATCTCATGAGGAAAGGCGTGCACCAGGCGCCAATTTTTGGTGTTGCGGGAAGAGGAGAAGACGTAATGCATTGCCCCACTTGCACTTATATGGGTTGTTTGAGTTAGAGAAATAAGAGAGCTTTACAAGGTGTGAGATGAATTTTGTTTAATGGAGAAGTAACCTCTCATCCTTATTTCTTTTGGAGTACATCCAGGTTCATCTTCTGCAGTATAGAAGATTGAGCGTCTTTTGTAGAAAAACCATCTCTAGAGCGTCTTTCATAGAAAACCATCTCCTTTTGTATTTTTTTGATATACCTCTTGTATACAAGTGTTTGCCCCACATTTTTATGGAATTTATTTATTTTTATCTTTTTTGGATGCAGCTTCTTATACTAATATTTTAATTTCTTATTTTAATCATAAAATTCATGTATGAAAATTCTCTTTAACAATAGTATTATATTTTACCAACTATAAAATGGTCTATTATTGCCTTCTTAATGATAGAGTCAAGGTGAAATGAGGCAAAGCACTTAAGGACACGACCTGGTTTAACGAACTTTAGGGCTTGAGCGTGCCTCACACCAATGTTAACAACACACCTATGCTGTTTCTAGCTGTCTTTCTTGACAGTATCATATTTCTTTTAACCTCACTTTAATGGTGCCAAATTTATAAGGAACTATGCGTGCAGCATTCTTCAAATGGTAGCATAATGTCTTTGACTGAGCTAATTAGTTCAAATGGTAGCATTCTTCAGATTTTTGTTGAAACACCTTTGCAAAGTTATTATCCTCCCTAAAAGGTGTACATGTCAAGTTATTTACTGCAGATTTTTTACAGTGAAATGTGTTTGGTCTCACACTGAAGGATCAACTCTAATTGACTATGCTGAGGGATTCGGTAGCCCATTTGTATAATTTTAGCCAGAATATGTTAAGCATATTCACATTTCAAAATGTTTTTGAGAATTCTAAATTTGATGTCTTTTCTCTTGGTCTAGAGTGTTGTGGAGGTTAGATTGAATTACTGAAGATAGTTTATGACCCAAGTTCTCTACTTAAGATTACTGACTCATGCCTTTTCTGTTTCCTGATGTTTTGCAGGTTTATTGGATTCCTTTAGATTATCTTGCTGTTGCAAGGTCTGCTGCAGTGTGATCTGGCTTTTTTACAGGCTCTTCCTTTTTCCCTTTTCTCTTTGATGTTCTGCCTTTTTTACCTTTAATCTCTCTCTCTGTCTCTTTGTGCCATTGCATTCAATGACAGACTGCTGGTGCTTATTTTACTGCTGTTCTTTACGTGGAACACTGGTGAAGGAAGAATTTCAATTCCCTGACATTGGGCAGTCCTGATTTCTCTCATGCTAAGATTGTGAGTTACATATGCATTTAATTTTTATCTAGAAGTTATCATTTGTTAAGTCTCTCATTTTCTTGCCTCCATGGTCACTTAGCATATTGTGGTCATCAATGAAGCTTATCCCTGTGCTTTGAAGAACATGGACTAATACTCTCATGTGCAGCTGTCACAACACATTTGAAATACTTTTATCTGCAGTGACACAAATAAGCTGAACCAGACAGCCTATATGGAATCATCCAATCCCACAAGGTCAGTTTACATAAAAACCAATCTCTGCTGCTTGTTACATTTTACTATCTATAGACCTCCTCATTTGTAATGCGTCTCTTAGCTATAATCTGAATTTTATTGCTTCTGTGGTAGCCTCTTGTGGTAAATGGTAACTCAGAAAAGGAAAGAGGGAGGAAAAAGTATGAGTGAACTTGGGAAGAACAGCAGAGAATAGAACTGTGAAAGAATACTAATGTGCAGTGAGTGGAAGATTGTTGCTTCCTAAGCCACATTATGGAAATCGGTGTTCTTAAAAGCCATTGCTTAAAGTGATGAAGTCATGCGAAATGAAGGGTCATTGCTTCATGAGTGAAACCATGCACTTCAAAGGAAGTGTTGCTTCAAACAATGACACACAAAGTGAAGCGGATGGTTCACGCGAATCTCAACTTTGAGAAGTTGATTAGTGTTGACATTTTGTATATTGGATGCTGAAATTAGTTTGTTAATTGCAATTTGATTGTATTTTTTGAAATAGTAGAGTATTTCTATTTTGTAATAATATCCTTAACAGTACCTGGGTGGCACTAAAACCTTAATTGCAATTTGATTATTGTAGTTCTAAATTCTTATGTTTAAAAATTTAGTAAACTGTGCGCCGTTTCAACGAAGTGTGCACTTCACTTCTCTTTTGCGTCAACCCCCGCTAAACTTTCTTGTGGGACAATTCTCCCTCTGCTTCTGTTGGTGCTGGCTTCCTCCTCAGTATTCCAGCTTGATAATGCCTTTTCTGTTCTACCTGGCATAGTCCACCTAATACCTTGAAGTTGGTAAATAGATCCCCTAGCTGGCTAATCACTTTACAATGTAGGAAGAGATGGTTAATTGTCTTTGCTTCTTTCACCACCATCCTAGTAAAACACGCTATTTTGTATGGAATTGATTTTCCGTATAAGCTTCCAAGTGAAGATTAATCTGGTAGAAGATTAATCTGAGATCCCATCTGATTCATGTCCTTATAGGCAAACTTAGAGTGAAGATGCCCTTGCTGTGAAATTTCCATCTTAAAGTGCCTTCCCCTTCCTGTAGCCCATGTATTGCTCTAAAGTTCCATAAAAGCTGGCCGGTCTTTCCATCTCCCGGTCTTGCATCAGTCTTCTATATGTTAAGTTCCAACCTTGATTAGACCATACTTCATGTAAAGTAGCTTCCTGATGCTGATTTAGTAAGAAAATGTCAGGTAACAGTTGCTTGAGACTACCATTCCCTAACCATACTTCACATCAAAGTTAATTCTTTCTGAGAATCCATGCCATAAGTTCCTAATTCATCTCCACAAACTGGTTCCATAAGTAGTGTTCACTTCCTTTGTCTTCCAGAACCCATAGTTTTCATACTTGGCTGTCATCACAGTGCCCGATAAAGTTTGCCTTTCCTTAGGCAGTCTCCAAGGTCATTTCACTAGGAGGCTTCTGTTCTGCTTTCTCATATTTCTGATGACCAAAGCCTCCATGCTTCTTGGCCAATATTAAGGTTTTCCATTTGATTAAATGGTAACCTTTTTTCTCCTGGTTGCCATGCCACAGAAAGTTCCTCCAAAGAGCATCAATCCTTTCCTCCACATTGTTAGGTAGAGGAAATAATGACATCAATTAGGTAGGTAAAACATCTAAAATAGAATTGATCAGCACCAGTCTGCCACCTATTGATAAGTACTGTGTTTTCCATCTAGTTAATCTTTTTTCACATCTTTCCGAATCACCATTCCGTATCTCCTTGGATTTACTTTTTGCTCCCCAGATGCATTCCTAAGTAAACTGTTGGGATCTTCCCTATCTCACCACCCAAGATACGAGCCAAGTATTTAATCCTTGTCACCTCATTAATTGGGAAAATATGACTTTTTCTCCTATTACTGTGAAGACCTAAGTGGCTTAAAAAGGAATAAGGATAATCCTCAAATACGTCAACTCTCTCTTCTACATCACAAAAAATGAGAGCGTCATCTCCATGTTGTAGGTGTGTTACTTCCACTGCCTCATTCTGTCCCTTCGCTATATTGAAACCCCTTATCCACCCATTATGGTAAGCAGTATTCACCATGTTGAGTCCCTCCATTACCAGAATAAACAAGAAAGGTGATAAGAGGTCACCTTGTCTCAGGCTTCTTTTTGAAGAAAAAAAGGTCTCAGGTGAGCCATTTATCAACACAGAGAATCTGACTGTGCTAATACAAACTTTTATTCATCTAATCCATTTCCCACCAAATCCCATCTTCTGCAGCATTCCAAGTAAAAAGTTCCAGTTCACATGGTCATATGCTTTTTCAATATTCAATTTGCACATGATCCCTGGTGTCTGATCTTTGAGTCTAGAATCTATACATGTATTAGCAATCAGAATTGCATCAGTAATCTATCTGCCTCACAAAAATGTCATCTGTTGTGTCTACTAGTTTATGCATCACTTTCTGCAATCTCTCTGTGAGAATCTTGGAAATCAACTTGTATATGCTCCTTATTAGCTAATAGGTCTGAAATCTATAAATTCTTGGCGCCATTCTTTTTAGGAATAAAGGCTATGTAAGTTGCATTGAAGCTCTTCTCAAAGACTTCCTGAGAATGAAAATTCCAGATTGTTCCGTCTAGTCCAGATATAATTTTCCCCATGTGGATCAATCAACTCCATATCCTCAAAAAAATCAGAATTCAGTCATGTTTCTGGAATTTCTAGAGCAATTCTTCTTCTCTGAAGCATATGTGATTATTGTGATTCACATCCCCCCTCCCCCAAACCCAACACACACACCACCCATGGCGCTGTGAACTAACGTCTAGCAGCTCTTATTTTCCACCACACTTGTCTTTCCTGATTACAGTTTGGTGTATATACCCCTGTCATGTGCCAAGTGATTTATTCAAATTATTGGTCCTAGACTTGAAGCTACAAGTTAAAGCATAAGAACCAATTTCCACAACCTCCCCTTCCTAGACCTTACAATTCCATGACATCAATATACCATCCCCACTACCACTTGCCTCCATCTGTCCATATCTAACTCCCCCTATTTCCCCATATCTGAATTCTTCAAAGTTATAATCTAAGGACATGGGGAGATCGACGAGGACATTGCGCATCGTATCGGAGGAGGGTTTGTGTCACTGAGACTTAAAGGTAAACTCTATAGAGTGGTTGTTAAGACCGACTGTTGTATGGAGTAGAGTGTTGGCCTGTCAAGAACTTACACGTTCAGAAAATAAAGATGAAGATGTCAAAGATGAGGATGCTTAGATGGATATGTGGGCATACTAGGAGAGACAAAATTAGGAACAAAGATATATGAGCAAGGAGGGATTAGCCTTCATGGAGAACAAGATGCGGGAAGCGAGACTGAGATGATTCTGACATGTGAAAAGGAGGAGCACAGATGCCCCAGTGAGGAGGTGCGAGAGGTTGATAGTGATTGGTTTGAGAAGAGGTAGAGGTAGAAGTAGACCAAGGATGAATTTGGGAGATGTGATTAGACAAAACATGACAAATCTTCAGCTCACCGAGTGATAGGAAAGCATGGAGGTCTACGGTTAGGGTAAATGGTTAGTAGGTAGTCAAGTGTTTTCTCTCCTTCCAGTGGTAGAGCAGAGTTCTAGTCTGGAGCACCTATCCGTCCCATGCCAGAACTGTTATTATTATACTAGCATTTTCCTATTCTTCAATTCTATTACTACTTTTGTTTCTTTTTCTTTGTTACTTGACTATTTTTACTATCAATACTTTTTTTTCTTCAATATTTCCATTATAGCTTTTGTCTCTTGCATTTTTCAAACTTGTTAGCAAAAATGATTTTCTTGAGCCCCAAGGGTCTATCACAATTTTTTTTATTAAATATTGTCAAAGAATGAGCAGTTTGCTTGCACATAATATTGTCATATATAATGAGACATAGAAAGAACTAAGTGAATTGTAAGACGAGTCCAAATAGAATTTGTTTTGATAAGGTACGCAAATTTAATTCATAATTGGAGAAAACCCCACCGATAAGTCGTATACCAAAAAGCTGAGAACTTACACCAAAATATGGTTTTCAACGAAAGAGATCCAATCTTCTATACAAATGAGAACCTCATGAGATGATTTGGGCATGTGACCAGGAAGAGCACAGGTACCTCAGTGAGGAGGTGTGAGAGGTTGACAGTGATGGGTTTGAGAAGAGATAGAGGTAGACCGAGGATGAGTTGGTGGTGTGATTAGATAGGACATGACACATCTTCAGTTCACCGAGTACATGATCTTAGATAGAAGAGCATGGAGGCCTATGATGAGGCTAAATGGTTAGTAGGTAGTCGAGCGTTTTCTCTCCTTCCAGTGGTAGAGCAAGGTTCTAGTCTGGAGCACCTATCCATCCCTTACCAGAACTATTATTATTATACTAGCATTATTCTATTCTTCAATTCTATTACTACTTGTGTTTGACTTTTCTTTCTTCAATATTTCCATCATAGCTTTTGTCTCTTGCATTTATTTCAAGCTTGTTAGCAAAATGATTTTCTTGAGCCTCGGGGGTCTATTAGAAACATCCTTTCTACCCCACAAAGGTGGTGGTAAGGTCTTATGAAATATGGCTTTTGATGAACAAATTTATTGAGCTGATGAAATAATATTTTGATTAGTATTAATTTTATAAAAGTAGACTATATAACAATCAACTTTTGTCATCCTGGGTCTCAATTCAGATATCAATTAGTTAAGTTTTTTTTTGATGAAATGTACATATTTGGTAAACTATATAAGAAGTGCTATTATCTCACAATTTTTTTTTAAATAAATATTGTCATAGAATGAGCAGTTTGCTTGCACATAATATTGTCATATATAATGAGACATAGATAGAACTAAGTGAATTGTATGAAGAGTACAAATAGAATTTGTTTCGATAAGGTACATAATTTTATTCATAATTGGAGAAAACCCCATATACAAGTCATATACCAAAAAGATGAGAACTTACACTAAAATATGATTTTCAATGAAAGAGACCGAACCTCTTCTTTACAAACGGGAACCTCATGAGTTCACCAAAAAGAAACTAGAAACCAAACGACTATTTTACAAAAGTTTGTTCTACTCCTTTAAATGCTCTCCTATTTCTCTTTCTTCCAAATAACCCACACCCTTACATTTTTATTTCTACTCTTGAAAGCCTGCTATGCAGCGCCTGCTTCACTTTGCCCTACATCACTTATTATCATCTTTCACAAGCAATTAGCCACTTGTTAATGCAATAGAAGATGATCCACATCTTCAACCAAAAATTTGCACGTGAAACACCAACTAACATAGGTGATTTTTCTCTTTCTCAAATTATCCGCTGTCAAAATTACTCTCTTTGTTGTCAACCACACAAAGTAACACACCTTCCTTGGTGCCTTTGGAACCCAAATAGATCTATGCGGGAAAATACCTTCCTCTCTCCCTAGTGAAACTCTGGTAGAAGGATTTAATAGTGAACATGCCATCACTATTCTCTCATCATCTCCGCATCCATTACATCCAATATACTTTCGGTGTGTCAAGCCCATATAATATCTCAGCCCAAGTTATGAGATTCTCTTGCCATCTCCATACATGCATTACATCCAATATATTGTTCGGCATATCTTGCCCATATAATATCCCAACCAAGTTATGAACTTCTCCCAATTCCCAATCCTATACGTTCCTTCTACATCTCAAATCCCAAAGAACTTCCTCCTTGTGTGCTGACCTTCAAATTTGTTGGATTGTCATCTCGCTTTAGCAGGGTATTCTATATATTTTAGGAAAAACCTCCCTCAACTCGTTCTCCCTATAGCACTGATGCTCCCAAAAACTAACTCTGCTTTCATCCCCAACCTTGAAAGAAATATGTCCATTTGAGTCTTCCCACCCTTTCATAATACTCCTCCAAAATTCACATCCAAGCGGGGCAATGATGTTTCTTAGTCCTCCATCCTTCTTCCATGATAACATATTTTTCCGCTATCACTCTCGTCCATGGCGCATTCTTCTTCACCCCAAATTCATATCCACTTCCCTAACAAAGCTTTGTTAAGACCTTAAGATCTTTCACCCCGAGTCCTCCCCGCTCCTTTGGATAAGTGAAGACTCTCCAGTTCACTAACTGAAACTTTCTCCTCCCTTCCGTTGTATCCTTATTTATTTTTTTAATTTATTTTTTCTGAATTCTTTCCAGCCCTTTAGTCACTTACCAGACTCTTTTTTCTTATAAATGAGCAGACGGCATGAGTGATTCATATAGCTGGTTTCAACTAATTTTAGTTTGAGACAGTGTTGATTGTTCTAGAAAATAGAATATGTACTCTCTTTCCTGGAAATCATGTGCAACTGTGTTAAATAATATAATTAAATTGTGGTTATTAGCATAGAAGTCTTAAAAAGCTAAAAGTCTATGCGATTATTCTTTTCATTAAACGAATATTAGTAGAAGGTGAATAAAGTAAACTCTATGATAAGAAAACTTTGAAACGTGCTTTTTCTCAAAATAGCTGGAGAAGGGCTGGGATCTCCAAAGGTTCCCTGAAATGTGGAGCTCCATACATGCAGCAGTCTGGTGGGTCATATGCAGAAAAAGAAACTCCAGAGATCTCGAAGACAAAAAGGATTCTACACTATCTTAAGTTAAAAAGTATTCTTCTAACAACATGGCTGTTGTAAATGATCCTGAAGCAATGTTTTACTTCTTCAACTCATTGCACAACCTGTGAAGAACTACAATTACGTTTATACTTTTGGATGTAACTACCAGAACTCTCTGGATGCTGTTTCACTCAATAAAATTACCTTACTTATCAAAAAAAGAAAAAAGAAACAGGTTTTCCCTTTCCTTTGGATATTTCTAACTTATTCTAATATAATGTCTTCATTTATTTAATATTTTGGTAACTCAAATACTTTTTTCTTTTCATTTTCCGTTACTACCATGTGCAGCACTCATGCCTATCAAGTTGACGCTCAATTACAATAGGACATCCAATATAATATGAAGAGTAATAATCATGATATTCTTCTTTTTTTGCAAAATGTTCACAACCTAATTTCTCAAGAATCTTTTGCTGTATATAGGGACTGACACAATCTTTGTACTGTTTTTGTTCTTCTGAACAATTATAGAAATATACAAGTTATTAATATTCAAAAAAAAAAAAAAACACTAGTCTACGCCTTACTTTGGGAAGTCTGTCATATTTCTCTACTCTTCTTCTTATGCCATTACCCAAAGAATTGTTGCGATTTTAAATTGACCATTTGTGACCACCTCTTTGTTGTTGCTTTCAATTCTGGTCTTTGCAGTTGACCTCTCAAATTGTCACATTTGAACATGAAGGAAATTGGAGTAAAGCTCTTGAATACTATGATTTACAAATTAGATCTGATCCGGTGGCTCAAGGAAACAGTTATTCTCCTGAAAATTTTCTTCATTCATCTGGTTCTGTAGTAGATCAGATGATCGAAAAGAAACCATATAAGGGCCTTATTAGATCCTTACAGCAAATTGGTTGCACTCATCTTTTGGATGTGTACTGCCAAGGATTGACCTCTCAAAAAGGAAGGTTTCAACATGATCCAGAGTTCACTGAGCTACAGGTTTGCCTCATATCTTTTCTTTTTCTGCTAACCAATAAGGAACATAGACACAATTTTTGGAATAGAGGGGCATTACAGGTATATGACACGAAGGTGTAAAAGCAATAAAGATTAAAGATTTTTTTTTTTGCATACTAACTCTTAAGTTTCTTTTATTGGACAAGGACCTAATTTGTATCTTTTATAAAACTCTATTTATACCATGAAGAAGAATGGAGAGAACTAGGAAATAGTGCTCCATCAGTGTGCAGTAGTGTGGTAGCAGTAACCAATTTTATTGTTTTAGTAATATAAGATTAATGTCTCACATCTGTCTGGCTTATAAGCTTAGGTAATAGTGCCCCATTGGTCTGCAAAACCGTGATACTGGTGACCAAACTTAAAAAGTTGTCTTTAAAATATCAGCTTGCTGTCTGTTTGCAGTCTGACTTATTCAGTGCCATACATGAGATGACTCTAATATTCAGCTGAAAAAGAGTTTTCCATGACCAAGCTGATAGCATCTTTCATCTATAAACTAGTCATTCCTTCCCTGTCTGCAGATGCATGCTGTACTGTGGACAGAAACATGTCTAGCCCACTTCTTCTACCGACTTTCTTACATGCTTCATGTTATAGATTGGTTCCTCATCAAGTGTTTCTTCTACTATTTGTAGTATGAAGCTGCTTGGCGTTCTGGAAATTGGGATTTTTCACTACTTTATGGTGAATCTAGTATTCTCTCAATTCAGCATGGAGGTGACCATTTCAATGAAAATCTCCACAGGTATGATCAGGTGTTTCATTTAATGAAGTTCTAAATTGGTATTTTCCATGTCATCAACTTTGAGCAAGAAAATGCATAATGGAAAAAGCAGCAAAGAAAATAACTAGTGTAAAATGCCTCTGGTTCAACTTAACCAAATAAAAAGAAAAAAGATTCTGGTTCAGTCCCTGCCAAAACAGTACACATATGCAGGACCTAACTGAATTGCAGAAGTAGATTCAGCTCCTAGCTATTCTCTATCTCTCTTTAAGTTCACCTGAATGTGCAGTTACTATGAATTGCTAAGTTTACCCTCTCCCTTTTCTCATACAATGATCCTTGTATCTTTCAAAATCTATCTAAAGTGTAGGAATAGGTGATTGTGCTCTGTTCACACTCAAGAACATTAAACAACCATTGGCATATGCTCGCTTTGTTCCTTCAGGCCGAC
The DNA here is from genome assembly GCA_018107945.1 of Datura stramonium. NCBI lineage: Eukaryota > Viridiplantae > Streptophyta > Magnoliopsida > Solanales > Solanaceae > Datura > Datura stramonium. Next base: position 154,838 of record JACEIK010000362.1, read on the forward strand.
TCTGTTAAGATTACCTTCCATGCTACTTCCCTCGTGCAAAAAGCAATTGGGCCTCCAGGATTTCATACAATGATTATTTTGTCAAATTGACTGTCCCCTGTACAACATTACTTGAAGTTTTCCCTTTCTACAGATACCCCCGCTGTATATTCAGAATTACAGAACCTCTGATACTCTTCTATGATGTTCGACCTGTGTTAACTTTTTCCTATCTGAATTTCTTAAAATTCTTTCTCTTTTCTTACTTCTATCTTTTTGTATATAAGAAATTTACCTAAATACAATGTTAAATCCCTCTTCTTGTGCAATTATTTATAATTATTTTTATGTGCTTGAAAAGGAGTTGGCAGTTTTATTTAAAACAAGTGCAGCTTAAAAATGAAAATATATCTGTGTGAAAATTTTGGGAATGAAAGAGAACTTTCTGAATAGATTAAATCAAGGATTTATGACTGATGAGTTTGGGACATCCTTAACATGCCTGTGTATGCTTAGTTTCTCATTTGAGAAGTTATTGTAAATTCCTACCGAAACAGTGCTTTCTTCGTCAAATTTACTGCTATACTTAACCTATTAAGTTCTTTGTAGAGCCTATCCTGAGCAAATATTTTAAATGCTTCTCTTTGAATGTCTAGTCAATTAAATGTTTTTTTTTACAGCATCACTTGTACAAGGAAAGTAACTTTAAAACATCACTTATAGAAGGAAAGTAACTTTCCCTTTACATCGCAAAGCTTATCACGTTACTCAAATCTTTAACTAATGGAAGTTTCTATAATCTTAAGACCTAATGGAAGATGTCCATAATTGGCAAGGAAAGTAACTTTAAAACATCACTTATAGAAGGAAAGTAACTTTCCCTTTTACACGCAAAGCTTATCACGTTACTCAAATCTTAACTAATGGAAGTTTCTATAATCTTAAGACCTAATGGGAAGATGTCCATAATTGGAAGAACTCTCTGGGGATTTGTACTTTCCAGTTCTCCTTAAAGCATCTGAGCTTTGTGAATACTAATTTGTGTCTGCCACGATAGCAACTTGTAATTCCATCATAACTGCCATCTTCCTCCTCCCCTTCTGAAAATGAAAAGGTTAAAAAAGGGGCTATCCATCAACTACACTGACTACCTAATTGATATATCTAATAGAAAAATCATCCATAAATACCTCGACGAAATCTTCCACCGTCCAAGTTTTAGATGGTACATATTTTGATAGAATTATTTCTGTGACTTGTTACTTAATAGATATCTGCTGCATTTTATTACACTAGTTAATACTCATATTACATGTAAATAGTGCTCCCTGCCTGTTGATTTTTTCCTCACTGCATTATGTCGGCTGTAATTCAGCTGTTTGAGAGCACTGAAAGAGGGAGGTTTCAATGAATTCCAGATAAAATTAAAAGATTCCAAGCAGGTGAAAGAAGTCCAATGTCATACTTATTTTTCCATAGTTGTGTTTCTGGACATTTATACCTTTTAGCTGCTTTTCAATCTCTTTAGGAGCTTTTGCTTTCTATCTGTCATGCAAGTGAGGAGAGCACCAAATACATTTATCAAGCTATAGTTAAGCTTCAGGTATCCTGATCTCTCGGGTTGGCAGTTTGTGGTTTTTCATTTGCATGTATTACATTAAGTTTTACCATTTTTATGCAGATACTTTATCACCTCGGGATGGCATGGGATTCACGTTGGACTTCATCTTGCAGAATGCTCAATTCATTGAAGATGCCGAAATTCTCATCTAAACCTGTACTCCCATCAAGTGCTCAGGTACTGTATAGTTTCTTTTTCTCTATGATAAACAACAAGAAAGAAACAATAGTTACGCCTCAATCCCAAGCAAATTGGGTTGGCTGAATGCATTCTCACTACTATGCTACTCTATTTAAGCTCATCTTAGACCCATAATATACAAAATAATAATAATAGTAATAGTAGTAACAATGTGATAAAGAATAGGACCTTGGACCTAACTCTACCCAAAAGTTAGCTTGAGAGATGAGGATTGCCCAAGACCATATAAAGAGTCTAATTTTCCTCATTCCCGCTGATGTATGACTCAACCTCACCCCCCTCCCATACCTAAGACAGGACATTTGGAGCATAGACAATATAAGATGGACACCTGGCATTGGATAAATAATGAATTGGAATGAGCCGGGCTCTGATATCATGATAAGAAATAGATAAGAAATAGATATTAGGCCTAACTCAACTCCTCATTCTCTTTTTCTCTCTCATTACCGTCTCCTCGTTGTCCTCTCCTCTTCATCAATACCCTTGAGGGTAGTCAAACACAGGATTTCGATCAACGTTGCAATGGCAGAGAACCAACACCCATCTGTTTTCTGGAAGGTAGCTAACCATCTACCCTTGAGCTCAAATCTGTTCCAAGATGTCAAATGCTTGCAATGGTGGCGTTCAGCCTGCTCTTAAATAGTCATTTTGCTTATGACAACTACTTCAATACCGGATTGCAGACATGCCAAGCCACTCAGGATCTATTATTGTTCACATCAAATGCTTCAACAGTGTTTTTGCAGGCTCCTCAAAAAGAAGGATTTACAGGTCTTGCCACTGACTTCCTCATGAGTCAAGATTCTGTTGCCATATCAAAGATTCCCCTATTGAGCATGTGAAACTTTTGATCCAAAATCAAGATGAGATGCTAAAAGCTAGTGGCTCTCAGAACCATATGAGGGAATTGGTGATTGTTTTGGGAGGAGAATTAAGGAATAAGGGTTTGGTTCTTTGTGGAGAGAAAATACTGCTAATGTTATTCGTTATTTCCCCACTGAGGCCTTGAACTCTGCATTTAAGGTCTACTTCAAGAGAATCGCCAACTTGAAGAATGGCCATGATGGCTGCTGATTCGTGGAAAGTGGTTTGCCAGCAACCTTGCATCAGGTGTTGTTGCTAGTGCTTCCTCAGTGCTCTTCAATGGTTTTGTTAATGTCTATAGTACAATAGTCAAATTTGGGTGCGGGTGCGGGTGTGGATCTGGATCTAGAGGTCTAATCCTTCATGATCTAAATTTTAAGTTTCGGGGGTACGGATCCAGGTATCGATATGGGCACGAGGATTCGGTTAAACATAATTCAAATATCTAAAAATAGAATTATAAAAATATGCCTAAATTATGATGGACTACTTAAAAGAAAAGGAATGCACGGATTTTTGAGAGCAAGTTTGAATCTATGATTATTATTTAGTACAAATGCATCTCCTTACTGTTTTTTATTATGTAACACATGGGTATTGCAAATAATATAGAGGCCATGATAGACTTCTTGAGTTTATGATATTTAAAGAAGCTCCTTTTGTTTTGGATTTTTTAATATAATGATAAAAAACATGTCTAAATTATGATCTCACCCTAACTTTTGTTTTGATTTTAGAAATCATTGTATATGTCTCGAATTTCTCGATCAATTTTGGTACAAAGTACCCAGAATTTATTGACCATATCCGTATTGATCCCACAGTCATGTCGTGTCGACACGACTGCGACACCAAAAGTGAAGAATCTGCACAGCTTAGCTGGTTTGTACCGTGGTTTCAATATTTCATGGGTTGACATCATTGTTTACCCACATCCTTTTAGAATTAGATGATGATGAAAAATATTTTGGCGTTTCTTTTGAGGATTCATTTTGGAGACGATTATCATTTTTCCTTTTTCTATTAATTCAAAAATTTTTAGAGCGGGTTAAGGCTTTGAAATCTGACTTGGTCCTATGCTGTAAGGGGTTCTTATTGTCTTATCTTGGCAGACCTTATTTTACTGAAGAGGTTACGGATTTCCTTAATTAATTCTTGATAAAATCAAATGTGGGTTAGTTTGACACTGAAAAAAGAAATTTTCATATTATATTGTTTACGCTCCAGTGGTAGGTGGTGTTACATTTCCACATCGGATATGGATGGGCTATCTGGTCTCCTTATATGGTCCCTAGTAAATCCTCATCTCATGAGCTAGCTTTTAGGGTGGTTTAGGCTCAATGTCCATCTTTTATCATGTTATTAGAGCAGACAGAGGTCTTATGTTTGAGTCTCACCGCCACTCTATCAAAAAGGAATTTCATATGCTTGACCATGAACAAGAACCAAGCCGGCACATGAGGGCGTGTTGAGGACATGATTAAGTAAATAAAAGTGTGTTTTTCCTAATAGCTTAAGCTTTTATATGAGATGGTCACAAATTTCAACAAATAATAATAATAATAATAATAAT
>JACEIK010000362.1:179207-237291 GCA_018107945.1 Datura stramonium
ACTTAGAATCGAGCGGGCTAGGGTTCATCGCACCCAGGTTCCTAAAACTACATTGCCACTGTAGGTTATTAGCCCAAATGGGTCTCAGACAGTGATCACGCAGTTCACCTACTATACCATGGCAAGGTATAGGGGGCCTTCTCCGATTGGGGGTATACATCGGACTCCATATTTAACTCACGTGGTTACATGTCAGTTATAGTCTCTCCCATAGAACAGTATAGTTCAGTCCAATTTAGTTATGAGTTTTCTTCAGTTCAGTTCAGTTTCTTCAGATTTCAGTCCATTTTTACAGTATTACAATGTAGCTTTTTATTACTCAATTTATGTACGTTTTAATTCCTTCTCGTATATTAGTACCTTCAAAGTACTGACGTATACGTTTTATGCTATATCATTTTATGATATAGCCTTAGGTACCCAGCCTCAGCACCATGGTTAGATCCTCTCATCGATATCCCAGCAGCTTTTGTGGTGAGTCCTCATCTGCCGAGAGCTTGTGTTCCATTCCCAATTTTATTTTTATTTCTTCAGTTCAGATAGAAGTATTAACTAGGTGTTTTTCCCAGCAACTCATCAGTTATAGAAGGCTTTCATATAATATTTATAGATTCATCTAGAATATCATATTTTGTCATTCATTCTGTAGTAGTTATTTCTTTTATCATATTTTGCTCTTTTATGATTATTCTTAGAAAATCAATTTTTAGTAGAATATGCTCTACTAGGATATGCTTAGGGTCACTTGTAACTCTAAGTACCATGTCGCGTCTAGGGTGTGAACTCAGATCATGACAAACTTGGTACCAGAGTCAGGACTAAAGTGTCCTAGGATGTCTGAAAGCCGCATCAAATAGAGTTTTTTCATATGTGTGAGGCATGCCATAGTTATGAGGGGGAGACTACGACGCATCTTTAGGAAAATTCCCTTTATTCATGGTTCTTATCGTCCGTAGAGTGTTGTTCTCTAAAATGTCCTCCTAACTCGTGCTGCGGCCTTTTTAGATAATGATGCCTCCTAAAAAAGGAAATGGAAGGAGGACCAAAAATGCTAACCGACCAACCCCACCAGCTCCCATAGATCCTCAGGACGACCAGGTGTCCAATGCAGAATTTTAGGCTGCGATTCAGATGCTGGCCTAGGTCATGACCAACCAGTTAATCAGTACGCCATGGTACCAATTAATACAAATGGGTTTGCAGCTATTGCCAGTGTTCGGGATTTCACTCGGATTAATCCCCTGGCATTTTACAGATCAAAAGTAGAGGAGGACCCACAGGAATTTGTTGATGAGATACAGAAGATCACCCAAATCATGGGTGTTACCTCTGTAGAGAGTGTTGATCTGGCTGCCTACCAGTTGAAAGGAGTGGCTCAGATTTTGTACAAGCAATAGAAGGATGGAAGGTAGAATGGTGTGGGTCCGGTAGAATGGGATGAGTTTGTTACAACATTTTTGAACAGGTTCTTTCCTCGTGAGTTAAGGGAAGCTAAGGCCACTGAATTTAGGAACCTGAGGCAGAACAACATAAAAGTACAGGAGTATGCACTGAAGTTCATTCAGTTGTCGAGATATGCTCCAGAAATGGTTGCTGAGTCGAGGGATCGCATTCTTAAGTTTGTTAATAGAGTCTCAGACTTGGTGGTCATGGAATGCAGGACTGCCATGCTTATCAAATACATAGACCTCTGTAGTCTCAGCATTCATGCACAGTAAATAGAGGTAGAGAAGTTGAAGGAGATAGAGAAGAAGAGTAAACAGGCCAGTTTGAGTATTCCCAGCAGAGGTCAAGCGGTGGTAATTGCCCTTAGAAGCAGCAGTAGAGGCCTCCAACACCTTCCTTAACCAATGCTCTATCCTTTAGGCCCTGTAAGGATAAAAGGATTGGGGCATCAAGCTCCCAGTCCCAAAGCCATGTCTCCAGCAGCTGCATTTTCTAGCATGTCCTAAGTGCGGCAAGAACCATCGTGGGAGTGTCTTATGGGAAAGGATTGTTGTTTTGGATGTGGCCAACTGGGTCATAGATTGTGGAATTTCCCATTAGCTATACGGGGAAAGGCCCAGTCCACCATGTCAGCAGCTCCATCAGGACGTCTAGGTCAGTAGGGGGCAGGTAGTGGTCAACACCAGAATTGTTTCTACACTCTATCTTCCCGGAAGGATTAGGAGAATGCACTTTATGTTGTTACTTGTATGTTATGCCTTTTCCACACTAATGTATATGCTTTACTAGATCTAGGAGCTAGATTTTCCTTTTTGAATCCTTATATTGCAATCCAATTTAATATTAGTCTAAAAATTCTCTCAGAGCCGTTTTCCATTTCTACTCCAGTAGGTGAGTCAATTAGAGCTAGCAGGGTGTACAGAACTTGTCTGGTCACTATGCTTCATAAAGTCACCTCGATTGATCAAGTAGAGCTAAATATGGTCAACTTCGACCTCATCCTTGGTATGGACTGGTTGTATTCTTGTTATGCTTTAGTTGACTACAGATCCAGGGTCACCAGGTTTCAATTTCCTAATGAACTATCACTAGAGTGGATGGGTAGTACTTAAGCGCCCAAGGATCGTTTCATTTCATACCTTAAGGCTAGGTAGATGATCACTAAGGGGTACATATACCACCTGCTTATGGTTAAAGAATCTAGTTTTGAGACCCCTACACTTTAGTCAGTTCCAGTTGTACGTGAGTTTCCTAATGTGTTCCCCGAAGACCTTCCCAAATTCCCTCCCTAATAGGAAATAGATTCCGTAGAGACCTTTTTCCAAATACCCAACCCATCTCTATTCCTCTTTGAAGAATGGCTCTAGCTAATCTTAAGGAGTTAAAGGAATAGCTGAAAGACCTTTTAGATAAAGGCTTCATTAGACCCAGTATCTCTCCAGTATTATTCATGTGAAAGAAAGACAGTAAACTCAGAATGTGCATCGACTACTATCAGCTGAACAAAGTCATTGTCAAGAATAGGTATCCTCTACCCAAGATTGACAACCTGTTCGATCAGCTTTAGGGAGGTAGTTGTTTTTAAAAAATAGATTTCAGATCGAGGTACATCCAGCTTAAGGTCAGAGAATATGATGTTCCGAAAATAGCCTTCAAAACACAAAATGGTCACTATGAATTCATAGTTATGTCATTTGGACTAACCGATGCTCCTGCAGCTTTTATATATTTGATGAATAGGTTGTTCAAGACGTACCTGGATATGTTTGTTATTGTCTTTATAGACGATATTCTGGTTTACTGCAGAATAAAGGAGGAGCATGCAAGCCATGTGAGAATAGTTTTACAGATTCTCAAGGACTACTAGTTGTTCGTCGAATTTAGCAAGTGTCAATTCTGGATAAAATCAATTGCCTTCCTCATCCATGTGGTCTCCAGAGAGAGTATCCAAGTGGATCCTCAGAAGATAGCAGTAGTCAAGGACTGGCCAAGACCCGCTTCTCCATCCTACATTAGACGTTTCTTGGGTTTAGTTGGCTATTATAGACGGTTCATTGAAGGGTTCTCCTCCATTGCCTCCCCTTTGACCAAACTGACTCAGAAGAAGGTCAAGTTTCAGTGGTCAAGAGAATGTGATAAGATTTTTCAGGAGTTGAAGACTCGACTCACTACAGCCCCGGTCTTTACTCTGGCAGAAGGTTCAGAGGGCTTTGTGGTCTATTGTGATGCCTCTAGAGTTAGCTCGGTTGCGTTCTGATGTAACATGGCTAAGTCATAGCTAACGCTTCTAGAAAGCTCAAAGTTCATGAGAAGAACTACTGGCTCATGATCTTGAATTGGCAGTGGTAGTGTTCGCTTTGATGATTTGGAGAATTATCTCTATAGGGATCACACAGATGTTTTCACAAATCACAAGAGTATACGGTACGTGTTCAGTCAGAAGGATTTGAATCTTTATCAGAGAATATAACTAGATTTATTGAAGGATTATGACATAATTGTGTTGTATCACTCGGGTAAAACCAACGTACTGCCTAATGCCCTCAACATATTGTCTATGGAGAGTGTTTCTCACGTTGAGGATGGTAAGAAAGAACTGCTTAGAGATGTTCACAGACTGTTCGGTTAGGGGTCTAGTTGGTTGACTCAGCAGAAGGTGGAGTTGTAGTCTGGAGTGGGTCAGAATCTTCCTTGGTGGTAGAGGTTAAGTAAAAGCAGGATGAATACCCAATTTTTCTCAAGTTGAAAGAAGCAGTTCTAAGGAAAGAGGTGGAAGCATTCTCCAAAGAGGGAGATGGTGTGCTCCATTACCAAGGCATGTTGTGTGTTCCAAATGTAAAGAATTTGAGGCAGTGGATACTAATGGAAGCTCACACCACCAGGTACTCTATCCACCAAGGTGCCACAAAGATACACCGTGATCTATGGGAAGTCTTTTGGTGGAATGGCATGAAGATAGACATTGCAGAATTCTTGACCAAGTGTCCAAATTGCCAGCAGGTCATGATTGAATATCATAGACCTAGGGGTATGACTCATGATATTAGTATTCCTACTTTGAAGTGGGAGGAAGTGAATATGGTCTTCATCATAGGTTTACCAATATCATGACTCAATTTGGGTGGTTGTAGACCAAATGACTAAGTTGACATATTTTCTACCAGCTAAGACCACAGACTCTATAAAGGATTATGCTAGACTGTACATTCAGGAGTTAGTCAGATTGCACAGGGTTCCTTTGTCCATGATCTTAGATAAGGGTACTTAGTTCACCTTGCATTTCTGAAAGTCATTTCAGAAAGGACTTGGTACTCAAGTCAAGCTTAACACAACTTTTTACCCACAGACAGATGACCAGGCTAGGAGGACCATTAAGAACATGGAGGATATGTTGAGATCTTATGCGATACAACTTCAAGGGCAGTTGGAATGATCACCTAATTCTCATTGAATTTTCATACAATGACAGCTACCACTCCAGTATCTAGATGATCCCGTTTGAGGCATTATATGGTAGGAGCTGTAAATCTCCTATAGGGTGGTTTGATGTTGGTGAAGCTACCTTGATAGGACCTAATTCAGTACATGAGGTCATGCAGAAGGTTTAACTTATTAGAGAATGGTTGAAAAAAGCTTAAAGTCGATAGAAATCATATGAAGATGTAAGAAAAAGGGAGTTGGAATTTGAGGTGGATGATTGGGTGTACTTGAAAATTCACCTATGAAAGGGTTAATGAGATTCGGAAATAAAGGAAAGTGCAGTCCTAGGTATATTGGGACTTACAGAATACTGAGATGCATTGGCAATATGGCTTACGAGCTGGAGTTGCCTGCATAGTTAGAATCAATGCACCCAGTCTTCCATGTGTCCTTGTTGAAGAAATGCATCAGTGACCCGATCTCAGTAGTACCTCAAGAGAGTTTTGGTGTAAAATACAACCTCTCTTATGAAAAAGTTCCAGTTCAGATTCTAGATCGTCAAGTTTGTAAGCTGATGAATAAGGAGGTCGCCTCTTTCTCAGTAAAAGTTTTATGGAGGAACCAGCTAGGTGAGGGAGCTACATGGAAAGCAGAGGCAAACATGAATGTCTAAATACCCTTACCTATTCCCTCCTAACTCAGCTTCAGAATCTGGTACTAAATTCCTCCTCAGTACTTCATTCAGTTCAATACCCTTCAGTCTTATTCATGTTTAAATAAGCACCCTAGTTGCATAAGTTCAGTTATTATTCCTATCTAAGTTTGAAGTCAGTCACTTCTTCATATATCAGTTTATATCTTTCAGTTCGGAATTGCAACTCTTTCACCAGTCTTTTAGCTTATTTAGCTTACATTCGAGGATGAATAATCCAAATGGGGAAATATTGTAATACCCCAAAATTTTGGTAGATCAAAACCTAGACTTAGCATGAAATACCAGAAAGAAACCAAAAAATTTTATCCCAGAACGACTTCGGCAATGAGTCATTGTCAGCAACAATGACCCGTTGCCTGAGCCATTTTATCAATCCTGTAATTTGTCACTCAGTAACAAACAAGACATGGAATGATCCATTGTGAGAAGTAACGATTCATCCTATCACTCATTGTTACTCAATTTTGGGACTTGACCAAACTTCCCCTTCAGAACAAATGAGCTAGATGACGAGTAGTTGTTCGATGTAACGACTCGTCAAGTGAGTTGTTGATTGAGTGTGGTGAAAGGATGGAAAGTTTCTATTGGTGATAATGAGTCAAGGTAATGAGTCATTACCAAGAGGGAGATGGTGTGATCCGTTACCAGGGCAGGTTGTGTGTACCAGACGTTGGTGACTTGAGATAGAAGTTATTGGCTGAAGCACATAGTTCCAGGTACTCAATCCACCCTGGTGCTACTAATATGTACCGCGATTTGAGGGATATTAACTGGTGGAACAACATGAAGAGAGACATCGCCAAATTTGTAGCTAAGTTCCCAAACTTCCAGTAAGTCAAGGTAGAACACAAAAGACCGGGAGGTATAACCTAGGATATCAACATAGTATAGTACCCCGAAAATGCATAGGAGTATACCTGGGAAGCTAAAATGCAAAACTGTTGTATGTTGAGAAAAAGGTTGCAGGACGACAGGTACCACAACCCGTGGTAAGTAACCACAGGTCATTGTTGGTGTTCATGGGTTCAGGTGGTTAGTCATCAGAGGGAAACAACGGTTGATTCAACGATCCGTGGTGAGTAACCATGAGCCGTCGTTAGTTGTCATGGTGGGAAGTGGACTTGGTAGTAGGAAAGTATGACGGGTCATGCAATGACCCGTTTTGGCTTGCAACGACCCATCGAGGGGAGCTGTGGTAAGGGATCCCAGATCTCAATGAGAAAGGACAGTTAGTAACCATGACCCGTTGAAGCATATGGCGAGCCGTGGTGAGGCTCGTTGGATAGAAATTCAAAAGGTTCGGGGGAGTAATCAACGGCCGAAGGAACGGCCCATTGGATCATAGAATGACCCATCCTATCCGTCCGTTGGTTAAGTTGTGAAGAGAAGACGTTCAACAATTCATTCAACGAGAAGATAGAATAGTCCGCGGGTTGTTTCCACGACCCGTAAGTGCCACCCGTGGTTCCATCCAGCCAGGTTTTAGGGCCTGTTCATTAAGGGCATTTTCGAATTTTCCATGCTTTAAGACCCCAAACTACATCGTTTTAGATATTTTTCTGAGTGTGATAAGATAAGTTAAGTCCTTTATGCATGCTCATTCTCATGCAAAAGCTTAGAGAGATTTTTGGGAGATTCAAGGTCTTCTTCCACAAGTTTCCATCAATTTCCTTGTGGGTATTCAAGGAACTTTGAGTAAATCCAATTCTAGGTATGTAGGGTTTTAATAGGTGTCTTCCTTCCACACCCATGCCCAATTCCTATCAATTAGTGTTAAATTATGAATTATCAATTATGGGGTTTTGTTCAATTGCATTATTCTTATATCTCTATTCATGGGTATGATTTTATTGAGTTGATATTGATGATTTACGAAGCTTGGGTGGATTCTAACTTGTTTCGCTTATAAAATTTGTTTTTAAAAAAAACTAATCTAAAACGCCCATAGGTGAAGAATTCATGAAGGAGGTGATTTATGGTAAATGTGTGATAATGATGAAGTTGGTGATGAAAGACATGTTTATAAAGCTACCCATGATTAAGATGTTGTTTTCAAAAATAAGAATGTGCAAATCCTAGTATGATAAAGCTTTGGGCAACGCCCACATGTTGATTAAAGCGATTATTTTCCCAACAAAAGCTTACCACATTGTTTAAAGAGAAATTTCTCAATTCTTATTATAAATTCTAGCTTGTGGTATGTCGAGTAAATATTTCTACATGTAGCTTAGCACATGATTTTGAGTAGATGCTCCCACCTATGATTGAGCTTGTGGTATATTTCGAAATAAAGATTCTCATATGCATGAATTTATAATTGAGATGTATGGCATTATTGAGCTTTATCGAAGGACAATGTTGAGCTTCATTTTCATATGATTTCCAGTCTATGCATGATTTCATTAATGAGCTTTGTGAATAGACAATGTTGAGCTTTGTTTCATACGATGTTGAGTCAGGCATGATTTCATGTTGAGCTTCATCAATAGACGTTGTTAAGCTTCGTTATGTACGATGTAGAGCATTATATGTTTTTGGGAGAAGAATCTAGTACCAAGCGTGTTAACGGTCGACTACCCTATGCCCAAGAACTACACGCCAATGTACGTTGATACTTATACATTATTGGGACCACCCTTGTGAGCTATCCCCGACCCAATTGGCCCTTTAGCTTGATATCAATATCTTGGTAGGGTTCATTGCCTTGGCAAGGTTATGGACGACTCTTCCCACTTGAGTGTGATAGTTGGGATCACGTAAGCTCTATCATTGTATATCGGTTAAGTAACGAGTCTCTCATTGTCCATATCATTCAGATTGCATATTCACTATTCATAATGATCAGTGATGCATGCATATACAAGAAGTAAGGTTTGACTCATGGTTTCGCTTTTTATATAAATGTCATGATTCAGCTTGAGTCATTCGAGTCAGTCATGATGTTCTAAAGCCATGCATGATCATGTATAATATGAGTATGATTTCAAAATGAATGCATGTAGTCTTCTTCTCATTCTTAAAATCTTATGATATATGTATAACTTGCTGAAATGGATTTATATTACTTGACGATTTTACTTAACCTTGCATACTCGGTACATTCCACGTACTAACTACATACTTTCTATGTTGTATCATTTCATGATACAGGGTCCTGATCTCAGGCTCATCTTCATCCTTAGTCCATCTCAGCTTACGCTATCAGTTCATTGGTGAGTCCTCATGTTCCAAGGGCTGTTTGACAGACTTTTATGTTATCTTGAGTTTCAGTATTATTCGGGTTAGATGGGGATGTTGTCCCATAAACCCATTGTATGTGGTAGAGGCTTTCAGACTAGTATGTAGTACTCAGCTCTTGTATATGTCCAATATTTCTTGTTGTTGTGCTATGGTTACGTTTCCGCTATATTTTAAGTTTAATGCCGTGTTGTTTAATTGAGAATAGTTGTATGCATGTGGAATAGGTCGACTTGGGGCCTCTTGGGGTCCCTTGTCCCATGTCTATGATCCGATCCTCCATTCGGGTCGTGACAAATTTGGTATCAGAGCAATAGGTTTGATGTGCCCTAGGGAGTTTGAAAGCCTCATTAGGTAGAGTCTTTTTCATGGGTGTGAAGCGCGCCACACTTATGAAGAAGAGGCTATTAAATGTTTTAGGAAATGTTTCCTTCTTTCATGATCTATGTCGTGCGATGAGAAAGCCTTTCTATCCTTCTAATTCATGCTATTCGCAATTGTAGAATCATGGATCCTAGGAGGATTAATGGAAGGAGGAGTAGAGGTGGTGAAAACCATGATAAGGGAAACGGTTATTGGCATCAGCCAGCCCCACCATTTTAGGAGCCCCAGGCACCGGAGCTAGCTGCTCATGCTGATTTCCAAGCTGCCATCCAGATGTTCGTGCAGGCCTTGACCACTCAAGTCAATCAGCGAGTCGTTGCGCATGTTCCTCATAATTGTAATGCGGTGGTGGCCAGAGTCCGAGACTTTTTGAGAATGAACCCGCCGGAGTTCTTGGGGTCCAAGGTAGTTGAGGAACCGCACGACTTCATTGATGAGATTGTCAAGATCACCCAGGTTATGTGGGTGAGCAGTGTAGAGTGCACAGAGTTAGCCTCCTACCAGTTGAAAGGGGTTGCGCATATTTGGTTCCGCTAGTGGAATGACAGCAGAGTCGCTGGAGCAGGTCCGATTATATGGGAGGAGTTTCAGGTTGCATTCCTTGATTGATTCTTCCATCGAGAGATGAGGGAGCTGAAAGCAGCTGAATTTATGAGTCTGAAGTAAGGGAGAATGACGGTCTAGGAGTACGAACTTGAGTTCACTCGCTTATCTAAATATGCCCCTACGTTTGTGGCTGACCAGCAGGCGTGACTGAGTATATTTGTGCATGGTATAGCAGGATATTTGGACAAGGACTGCAGGGAAGCTATGATCCACCATGACATGGACTTCTCTCGCAGAGTGTTGTATGCTTAGCAGATGTAGGCAACACATTCGAGGGAGAGGGAGGCCAAGAGGGCCAGGACTGAGGACCACATATTCTCTCAATAGAGGTCTGACAATGGGCATCGACAGCAAACCCATCATAGATCGTAGCCCCTACATCATCAGCCGTGAGTGTGCCATCTAGGCACCAATGTGATCAGAGGGGTCCAGCGTCAGGCTCGAGGGGTCATAGAAGCAGACCCATAGATTCCAGCACTCCAACATGCCGCAGATGTGGCCGAGGGAAAGTTCTTAGCAGGACCAGGAGCTTGTTTTGGATGTGGGCAGCTTGGACATCTGCTCGCCTGGATGTGAGGCAGGATCGGGTTGGGGCCGAGGACCGACTTCTAGTTCAGCAGCTCCTCCCCCATGCACAATACATCAGGGGGCATCTGCTACCACAGTTGGCGGGCAGTGTCAGAATAGATTCTATGCCTTATACATTCGCCAGGAGCAGGAGGCCTCACTAGATGTAGCACCGGTATGTTAAAAGTCTTTCATGTTGATGTGTATGCTTTGCTAGATCCAGGGGATACCCTAGCTTTTGTGATGCCTTACATAGCCAGTAGCTTCGGAGTTAGTCCCGATGTCTTATCAGAGCCCTTCTCAGTTTGTAATCCAGTAGGTGACTTAGTTATAGCTAGATGGGTATATAGAGATTGCCTAGTCTCAGTTCTTCATAAGGTCACCTAGCCTATATGCATGCTATGCTTTAGTTAATTGGAAAACCCGGTCAGTAGAGTTCAGATTTCCGGGTGAGTAAATTTTAGAGTGGAGGGGGAGTTCAACTGTGCCTGTAGGTCAATTCATTTCTTATTTTAAGGCCAGGAAGATGATTTCCAAGGGTTGCATATACCATCTAGTTTGGGTTAAGGACGTGGAGTCCGAGACCCCAGCCATTCAGTCAGTTCCAGTTGTATGTGATCACTCGGAGGTCTTTCTTGATGATTTGCTAGGTGTACCTTCCGAGCGAGAGATTGATTTCGGTATAGACCTTCTTCCCGACACGCAGTCCACTTCTATCCCACCCTACAGAATGGCCCCAGCCGAGCTGAAAGAGTTGAAAGATCAGTTGAAAGACTTATTGGATAAAGGCTTCATCAGGCCGAGTAAGTTTCCATGGGGTGCACCAGTATTATTTGTTCGAAAGAAGGACGGTTCCCTTCGCATGTTCATTGATTATTGACAGTTGAATAAGGTCACGTCAAAAACAGGTACCCCTTTCCCTGGATTGATTATTTATTTGACCAGCTTCAACGTGCCAGGTGTTTCTCGAAGATAGATCTCAGGTCTGAATATCACTAGCTTAGAGTTCAGGAGTGTGACTTTCCAGTAACTGCCTTCAACACTCGGTATGGTCACTACGAGTTTTTAGTTATGTCTTTTGGACTAACCGACGCCCTTGAAACTTTATGTATCTGATGAACAAGGTATTCAAGGCATATCTAGACCTATTCGTGATTGTATTTGTTGATGATATTCTCATATACTCTCGGAGCGAGGAGGAGCATGTCGCTCACCTGAGAGTAGTGCTTCAAACCCTCAAGAATCAGAAGTTGTGTGCAAAGTTCAGCAAATGCGAGTTTTGGTTAGATTTTGTGGCATTCCTATGCCATGTGGTGTCAAGTAAGGGTATGAAAGTAGATTCTCAAAAGATCTAGGCGGTAAAGAATTGGCCCAGACCGGTGAACCCGTTAGACATCCGGAGCTTTTTGGGCTTAGCAGGTTATTATCGGAGGTTCGTTGAAGGTTTCTCATCCACTGCAGCCCCGTTGACTAGATTGACTCAGAAAAAGGTAAAGTTTCAATGGTCGGAGGCTTTTGAGAAAAGCTTCCAAGAGTTGATGACCCGACTCACTTTAGCACTAGTGTTCTACAAGAGAGTACGGACGACTTTATGGTGTATTATGATGCTTCACGAGTTGGACTCGGGTGTGTGTTAATGCAGCATGAGAAAATAAGCTTATGCCTCAAAACAACTAAAAGTTCATAAAAAAAATACCCAACCCATGATCTTGAGTTGGCCGCAGTGGTGTTTGCATTGAAGATATGGAAACATTACTTGTATGGGGTCAACGTGGATGTATTCACCAAACACAAGATCTTGCAATATGTGTTCTCCCAAAAAGATCTAAATCTTCGACAAAGGAGGTGGTTGGAGTTATTGAAGGATTACGACATGAGTGTTCTCTACCACCCGGGCAAGGCTAATGTGGTTGCGGATGCACTTAGTAGGCTCTCTATGGAGAGTGTGTCCAATGTGGATGAAGGAAAGAAGGAGTTGGTGAAAGATGTCCACCGACTTGCCATACTAGTAGTTAGGTTGATCGATTCGACCGATGGCGGCGTTGTTGAGTAAAACGGGTCAGAATCATCTTTGATGGTTGATTCAAGTCTAGGAAAGATGAGGATCCAATTTTGAGGAAGCAGAAGGAGGCGATGCAAAGTCAAAAGGTGGAGGTTTTCTCCCAAGGGGGAGATGGTGTGCTACAATACCAGGGTCATCTATGTGTCCCAAATTTTAATGATTTGAGAGTTTGGATATTGCATGAGGCACATGGTACCAGATATTCTATTCATCCAGGATCCACGAAAATGTATCAGTACTTGTGAGAAATCTATTGGTGGGATGGTATTGTCACGCCCCGCCTTGGGAGGCATGACTGGCACCTGGTTCCCTACTAGGACCTGGACTGTTGAACTAACTGAGCCTAAACACTTCTGGAGAAAGGCTGACTCTAATTCTGGAATCAAGAAAACGACGGGCTATATAGCTGCTGTAAATACAGCCCTCGGCCAACAAGGCCTATAGCCACTTGTAAAAGATAAATAGCTAACTAGAATAACTAACTATAAGGAGTCCTATGCGGGCCGACAAGGCCACCATGATGTCTAGTTATAACTAAAAAATGAAATCTGGTGCTAAACTGATCTGTGACCGACAAGGTCACCAACTAACAACTAAACAAGGCCCTACACGACCATCACATACAATCTGAAACACATGTATGGCCCCACACGGCCGATACATCTAACCACAGGGAATATAATACAATCTTGAAGCCTCTAAGAATAATAAGATGGTTGGGACAGGGTCCCGGCCTACCCATACTGCAAAATCAAAAGGAAAGTAAACCTCTATCTTTCGAGCTCCAGATGAAAGGAGCTGAAGGCTCTGTATCGCTGACTGGGACTACGAGGGGTCTGCTCCTTGTCTATGAGTACCTGCAAGCAAGTAATGCAGCGCCCCAAATGGGCGTCAGTACCACAGGTACCGAGTATGTAAAGCAATAGCTGAAAACAACTGAAAATAAGTAATAAAGCTGGCAGTAACTGAGGTAATAGGAAACGGACTGAAACTGACTGAGATAGAGGAATCAGGGCTAACATAGCGATACTGAGAAGAGTAAGAGTCATACCTGATAACGTGGCGTTCTACTGTCTATCTATCAATGACTAAAACAACATAACACAAACCTTACCTGGCCCCCATAAGCCGGAAGGTGCAATCAACACATCTCAATCTATTTACCCCTACCTAGGTCATACCACATGACCTAGTAGCTATAAGCATTCGGCCGGTCCCCTGGGTATGCTGCTTGGGACCGCTGGTCCCCTAACTATAGTTGTACCTGAGTTTGGAGGACTCCTGAAATCAACACCCCGGGCGCAAGCGCTCGTCGGGGGTGTATAAAGGCCAACCACTACAAAATTTTCGTCCCTGACGGATGGCATGCTGCTCCGTAGAGCGATGTATCCTCGCCCTCTGGCGGACGAGTCGATACAACCATTAACCCTGGGGCAGTCACGGAAGCTGTACAGGTAATCCAGCCCAAAACAATACAATCAAGTCTCAACTGATACCAATAACTACATGTGATACATATTGAACATGATAACAATTTCTGATGGGTTTTACTAAATTTCAGACTGAGCATGATATACTATTTCTGAAATACTTTACTGGGATTCATGTTGTTTTACTATACTGGAGAAACTAACTTGCTGAAAGAGACTGCTTTTACATACCTCGACTGTCGGTTTACCGATTATCTGGCGAGGTTCGGCTAGTATTCAGCTATTCTTTCCAACTGTAATCATATTCATGAAAGAATAGAGCTAACTTCATTACTATACTGGAAGAAATAATACTTTATATATATATCTATTGACTATTCTTCACCTTATCGAAGAACGATCGAAAACTCATAATTTCTCGGGATTCTAGAAGGGAGAAGTACTTACTTTAATCCTTGGATTGTATTAACACTAGTTTGGAGAAATTCCAATCACTTTGGCTCGGCGGGACGAAGATTCGCTGGACGAATTTCACGAAACTAACTCCGTAGAAATGCTCCCTGTATCCTTATACTTCGATACCCAAAGTTAATTTGACTTTGGACAATGTTTGACGGCGTAATTGAGCAAAAATTACATAAACCCTTCACTCCCTCTCTGTTCTGATCGAGTAACTTATGAAATGAAAAGAAAATGAAGGGTGAGGCCTTTATATACTTGGAGCCCGAACCATGGTAATGTGGCACGCTGGCCATCGCGCCAATCTAGCTCCATGCCACGTTGTCCATCGCGGAGGAGGGGCCTCCGTGCCACGTTGCCCCTCTAGGCAGCGCGGTTCGGTCTCCTCTTGCGAAAATCCGACTTGGCACTCGCTCAGCCTTTCCCTAGGCCCTTTTCTCGCACGTATGGCGTTCTAAAACTCTCAACCAACATGTGAATAGGCCAACTAAGTGCGAGAAACTTACGGGGTGTAACAGGTATGAAGAGGCATATCGTAGAGTTCGTAGCAAAATGTCTGAACTGCAAGCAAGTGAAGGTCGAGCATCAAAGGCTGGGAGGCGTATTTTAGAATATTAGCATTCCCACATGGAAGTGGGAAGAGATTAATATGGATTTCATTACAGGCCTACCTCACACTCAAAGGCTGCACACTTTCTACCGGTCAAGACACCGGATTCAGCGGATGACTATGCTAAGTTGTATATTCAGGAGTTGGTTCGGCTTCACGGAGTGCCCTTGTCTATTATCTCAAACCGAGGTACTAAGTGTACCTCTCAATTCTAGTGTTCGTTTCAAAAGGGACTTGGGACACAAGTTAAGCTCATTATAGCCTTCCATCCGCAAACAGACGACAAAGAAGAACGAACCATTCAAACCCTTGAGGATATGTTGAGGGCATGTGTTATGTATTTCAAAGGTAATTGGGATGATCATTTTCCCTTGATCGAGTTTGCTTACAATAACAACTATCACTCCAGTATCCAAATGGCACCGTTCGAGGCTCTTTATGGGCGGAGGTGTAGATCTCCCATTGGATGGTTTGAAGTTGTTGAGGAAGCCATGATAGGGTCCGATTCGGTTTATGAGACCATGGTAAAAGTTCAGTTGATAAGGGAAAGCTGAAGACTGCTCAGAGTCGTTAGAAATCATATGCTGATGTGAGGAGAAGAGATTTGGAGTTTGAGGTGGACGATTGGGTATTTCTAATGGTATCTCCCATGAATGGAGTAATGTTGTTCGGGAAGAAAGGGAAGCTCAATCCGTGTTATGTTGGTCCCTACCGGGTTGTGCAAAGAGTTGGTAAGGTAGCTTATGAGTTGGAGTTGCCATCAGGGGTCCTCAGTTTATCCTGTCTTTTATGTGTCACTTTTGAAGAAGTATTTGGGTGATCCAGCAATGGTAGTCCCGGTAGACATCATTGGGGTGAAAGACATCCTCAGTTATGAAGAAATTCCCATTGGAATCTTGGATCGTCAGGTTCCAAGGTTGAGGAACAAAGAAATAGCTTCAGTTAAGGTCTTATGAAGAAATCAGCAGGTTGAGGGAGCTACGTGGGAAGCCGAAGCAGATATGATGGCCAAATGTCCAAATTTATTCTCTACTGGCTCAGTTCCGACTTGAGGTATCAGTTTTGCCCTATGACTCTATCTAGTCTTCATGTTCAGTTTATGTGTACAAGTTTCTTTTATGTGTATGAATGTGTATGTGAGGTACGAGATCATTTCAGCTATGTGGTTTTATTCAGAGGTAGTCATTCTTTGAAAATTTTGATTAAAACGATCAGTATATGGTTATGATAGATTATATGTTTTTGTTTTTTTCTTGTTTCCTACATTGGAGGACGAATGTTCCCAATGGGGAGATATTGTAATACCTCGGAAGTGATTAGGAGTAGACCCGGGAAGCTAAAATGCAAAACTGCTGTAAGTTGGGAAAAAGGTTGCAGGACGACAGGTACTAAGGCCCGTGGTAAGTAACCACCGGCCGTCGTTGGTGGTCGTGGGTTCAGGTGGTTAGGCATCAGAGGGAATCAACGGTTGATTCAACGACCCGTGGTGAGTAACCACAAGCTGTCGTTTGTTGTCGTGGTGGAAAGTGGACTTGGCAGTAGGAAGGTACGACGGGTCATGAAACGACCCATTGTGGCGTGCAACGACCCGTTGTGGAGAGCCATGGTAAAGGAGCCTAGATCTCAGTGATAAAGGACGGTTAGTAACCACAAGCGTACGACAAGCAGTGGTGAGGCTCATTGGATAGAAATTCAGAAGGTTCGGAGGAGCAATCAATGACCAAAGGAACGACCCGTTGGATCATAGTACGACCCGTCCTAGTCGTCCGTTGGTTAAGTTTCGAAGAGAAGGAATTCAAAAATTCATTCAACGAGAAGACAGAACGGTCTGGGGGTTGTTTCTACGACCCGTTGGTGCCACCCGTAGTTTAATCCGATCATCTTTCAGGGTAGGTTCATTAAGGGCATTTTCAAGTTTTCCAAGCTTTAAGACCCTAAACTATGTCGTTTTGGATATTTTTCTGAGTGTGATAAGATAATTTAAGTCCTTTATGCATGCTCATTCTCATGCAAAAGCTTAGAGAGATTTTTGGGAGATTCAAGGTCTTCTTCCACAAGTTTCCATCAATTTCCTTTTGGGCATTCAAGAAACTTTGTGTCAATCCAATTCCAGGTATATAGGGTTTTAATGGGTGTCTTCCTTCCACACCCATGCCCAATTCCTATCAATTAGTGTTAAATTATGAATAATCAATTATGGGGTTTTGTTCAATTGCATGATTCTTATATCTCTATTCATGGGTATGATTAGATTGAGTTGATATTGATGATTTACGAAACTTGAGCGGATTCTATCTTGTTTCTCTTATAAAATTTGTTTTTCTAAAAATTGAATCTAAAACACAAAAAATAATTCATGAAAGAGGTTAATTATGGTAAATGTGTGATAATGATGAAGTTGGTAATGAAAATCATGTTACTAAAGCTACCCATGATTATGATGTTGTTTTCAAAAATAAGAATGTGTAGATCCTAGTATGATAAAGCTTTGCTAGTATGATAAAGCTAGTAATGTCTACATGTTGATTAAATCGATGATTTTACCAACATAATATTACCACATTGTTCAAAGAGAAATATCCCAATTTTTATTATAAATTCTAGCTTGTGGTATGTCTAGTAAATATTTCTACATGTAGTTTACCATCTGCAAAATAGTGATGCCCGGGAAAGTGATGCTTTTATAACTTAGTTTTGTCTTGTTGATCGACTTAATTATATGCATTCTCATGTAATTTTATGTAATGTGAATATATAAACTAACCAACATGATTAGTTATTGTTTTTGTAGGTTTAAATAAATTTGGAGGGACTAATCCATGAGTTGGTGAAGTGGAGGCATGGAATCGGAATTAAAAACGCCAACATCAGTAAGAAGGATGCGCCAAACAGCCCACCTGCGTGTTGGCAATGTACCACGGCAAGCAGGCTGCGTGACCAAGGCCGTGACACGCCACCTAGCGCTGCACAAGCAAATAAGTGGACAC
Source organism: Datura stramonium (assembly GCA_018107945.1). Classification (NCBI taxonomy): domain Eukaryota; kingdom Viridiplantae; phylum Streptophyta; class Magnoliopsida; order Solanales; family Solanaceae; genus Datura; species Datura stramonium. The sequence continues at coordinate 197,131 of JACEIK010000362.1, forward strand.
GCTAACGCCAGTGCGGGGTCAAGTTTGGCGACGGTTTTGTGAGTTTCCAATGTGCATTCGCCTTTTACCTCCCTGTCACGGGCAGTGTTCGCGATACACTCCGTGACACGGAGCCATTCCACGACAGGCATAATTTTGTACAATTCTCATTTACTATAAATAGGTCCCTTCGCTCCTAAAATCATGAAGTCACGACTTTATTCTGAAAACCACTCTAGAGTGAAGGGAGAAGTCGGAGAACTCACCTAGGGTTCACCAATTTACCTTATTCTCTACCAATTCTTGTAAGATGTTACTTTAACATTGCTTTCTTGTAATGTTACTTAACATGCGTGGCTAGAACCCTTCCTCTAGGTTGAAGCCACAAGATATGATTGTGATGTTGCTATTTTTTTCAGTTTTAAGTTATTGATTGTTGTTTTGTCTTGCATTCGTAATTATTGGTTGTTTTGCGATTGATCACCATGAAAACACACACGTTAAACTTAGGAAATTGCTTGAGAAAGCATTACCTAGGGAAGAACACAAGAATATAAGAAACAAGTTCTTGTCTTTTGATAAGATTTTGTGGTTAGGATAGAAATATACCTAATACCTTGCTTGGTTGATAAAATCGGAAGAAAGAAAGACACCGGCTTAGATTTGTCACCCCACCACTCGTAGAAGAGTTGTGAAGCTAAGTTTGGTTAAATGGTTGGAGGTACGGAAGTACACAATCAATGGAATAACCCCATAAACCACCTCCACGTAATTGAATTGCCACGAACTAGAATTAGCATCCTCGCTCAACAATGTAGTAGTAGGCTAGTTTGTCGTGTTTAGTTCGGAGACCATGAACATGCAATTTAAATATGTGAGACGACAATTGATAGTTTCATACTTAAACCATTGCAAATCATAGTATCGCATGATTATCCGGCTTTAACTTTAGTTGCTCCTTGAATTAATTCAGAGTATTTCGTTGACAGCCCCTAGACTTAATTAACTTTATCAAAACTTTCCTATAATCAACACTTGTGGCATTTGATATCACACTTGAACTTGGTGGTTAGCTGAATTTGTCCAGTCCCTGTGGGTTCGACATCCGCCTAAAAGGGCCACTATATTACTTGTACGACCTGTACACTTGTGGGGCGCACCAAGTTTTTAGTGCCGTTGCCGGGGACTCGCAGTTTAAAGTGAATTTATCTGTTTCTGTGTGATTTTTTAAATTTCCATGAGTTGAAAAAGAAAAATTATTTATTATTTAGATTTATTTTATTTTTAGTTTTTAATATGATACCCTTCTTAACATGACATCATGGAATATAAATGGGTTAATGGTTGATACCTACTTTTACGAGTCTTGTCTCGAATTCGGGCGGAGACCCCACTTGTGGCAACACTATAACACGTGCAATACATGGTGGTCAAGACAGCCATTGGGCTTGCTGTCCGAATGCATACTCCCCTCCCCAAGCCCCAACTATGATCCTATTTTTTTGGCTAGAATATAGGCATGATGAAAGTGAGGACTTGGAACCAAGTTCGAATAGAAGACATGCTAAAAAGGTCCTTGAGCAAACAGAAGCAATGAACGAGGCGATAGAAGCATTGTGAATTCAGCAAGAGGAAATGGAGAGGCTCTTGAAATTATAAGCAACAAGTTCATGGAGATAAGGGCTGAAGCTGAAGCTTGCTCTGAAGTGCAAGTGACGGTTTTATGCAATACTCGTGAGGGACTTCAAGGAGAAGATGAGAGTGAGTTCTTGAAATAAGCTTAACTGTTGGAAGCTCCCGACAGTCTCCATGATTGTCTCACACATATAGACGATCCATTCTTGAAAGAAGAGATAAAGTACCTGCCATTTGACATTCATGAGGGTTAGATGTTAATGGTGAGAAGGTGTATACAAGTGAGAAAGTCAAGCAAAATGCAGTCAGAGTTGAGGTATTGTACTCCACTCGAATCATTTTTCGACATTGAGTTCGGTTGACAACCTAGAACTAGAGTCTTCCAAACTTTTGGAGAAAGATATAGAGTGGGAACAAGCCCTATTATTCTGAAATTTGCCGATTCGAAAGAACGAATGACTTCACATACTTAAGGGCTTAATAAATGCCAAAGGCGACATCTACTTCTTGGTCCTTTCATTTTTTTCACCACCACCCCGGGAGCATAAGAGAAAATTAGAGAAGAAATTAGGGTGAGATTCATATCCTCAAGGTGGAGGAAAGTAATGAAACTTGATACGTCGTGTTGCGACGTAAAATTAGACGTTGTTTGGGAGGTAACCCAAGGGTACCATGGGTATCCATTTTAATTTCTTGCATTTGTGTTGATTTTATTTATTTTTCATCTTGTGTTGTTTTTGGTGGAAAGTTAGCAACAGATGGAGGGGAAGTCTGAGTACTCCTTGAGGAGGAAGCAAGAAGCATGGACGATAAAAGTGTGGGGTCAAACACACACTTCAGGCATGTAAAAGATAAACATGTTGTTACTAGGCCTAAAGGCCTCAGTATATTTCTCACCCCTTAAATTTTAATTTGATGCTATGAGACATAGCATGATTGAAGTGTAGGGTGAGGGAAATTTTAAAATTGTTGCAGAAGTAACAATTTTGGTGAATGTAATGCTTAGAGAAATATTTGAAAAATTTTTGTGAGTCACATGACTTCATCACCCGTTATTTATCTTTTCGGTTCTTTCCGACGGGGGTCTTTGAACCGAAGAATAAAATTTTCTTTGTCTTTATATAATGCTTTTAGTCATAGATAGAGACTATTTCCGACGATGGATGATGATGACAGTCTGAGGAAAACAGTCAATAGGTTTTGGTTTGTGATCCGTAGCTAATTGATGGCTTAATGTTCTTGTTATGTGCTATACATGATTGTAAGATACAAGTGTGGTTAGTGTTGAAGCATTTAAGAAATGTATAACTTTGTTTGAGATACTTAGGCTTTTGAATTTGACTCAATGTGATTGAAGTTTAATGTTGAATTCTTGTGATTAGCTGAGTAAGAGTCTCGCTCGAATGTGTCTTGAATTGAGCATGTGTCAGGAGTGGTAAGATTTTCGAATATTTCGTGCTATTGTGGAATGTATAGAACTTGCCTGGTGTGTATATAAAACGAAATAAAGGATGTGGACTGTAGGAGATGATTTAGGCATTTCTTTGAATGAACCTAAATGTTATCCCTACTTTACCTACCTTGAATATTTAACTTAGTGAGCCTCATTGAGACTTAAGCCTATTCTTTGATAGCTACAACATGAGCTTAATCCTTTTTCTTTCATTAGCCTTGGATCCAAAACTCCTAAGCTTTAGGAAAAATCTGAAAGAGTGAAGGAGTGAGAAGCATGAAAAAGAAGGAAAAGTAGAAGTTGTGAAAGTTGAGAAAAGGACAAAGGTGCACTTGTGTGAAAATTGTTGATTATTAGTAGGGAGTAAGAAAATAAATGAATGAAAATTTTTTTTTGCTTAAGTACTCCTTACTACTAAGTTGAGTGAAGTAATGACAAGGGAAGAAGAAGAGAAAATTCAAGATTGAAAAGAATGAGGAGAAGTAATAAAATAGATGTCCTTAATGAATGTTGATGTATTGTGCGTTTTGGGAAGATAGTCAGAATATTACCGGCTAGAATAGTACCTACCTGTCCCTTAGCTTACATTACAACCCATTAAGTCCTATTTGATCTTACGTTCATACATCCTTAAATTAGTGGAGTACAACACTAAGGGAAAGCTTATGGGTCAATACATGATGCATGTGAATTCTCTGAGAGAGAGAGCGTAATTTTATTTATACCCATAACCTGTTGTGATGTGAAAATTTGTGAGTGAAAAGGGGTAACTCTCTTGTTATAAGGGAACATGTTTAATGAGAGATAACATTCACGTCGGATTTATTGTCAGTTGATTTGCATGAGCTTGCCAAGACTGAGAGTCGATTCTTGAGGTTAGTAAGTCTTAACATAGTTGTATTTCATTTCAAGGATTAAATCGTGCATGCTCTATTTTTAACTTGCTATCCTAATTAATCATTATAGCCGTAGCTTGAATTATCTTGATATATTAGCTATGTGTGAGTCTTCAGTGCATGATGGGAAAAGGTTTGTTCGAGGACGAACAAGGGGCTTAAGTGTGGAGTAGGTGATCTAGGGCAAAATGTAATGCCCGAGTAATGCTTTACAACTTAGTTTTGTCTTGTTGATCGACTTAATTATATGCATTCTCGTGTACTCTATGTAAATGTGAATATATACACTAACCAACATGATTAGTTCTTGTTTTTGTAGGTTTAAAATGAATTTGAGGGACTAATCCATGAGTTATAAAGGAAGGCATGGAATTGTAATTAAAACGCGAATACATAAGGAGGATGCGCGAAATAGCCCAGCTGCGCATTGGCAACGTGCCACGGCAGGCAGGTTGCGCTTAATCGCGCCGTGACACGCCACTCTTAGCACGTTGCACAAGCAGCGTGGACACGCTGCCAACACCGGGTTAGGGATGCCTAGCGACTCTGCCAGTGAGTTTCAGCTGTGTACCAGCTACTCCGTGTCACGGCGCACACGGTGATACACCCGTGACACGTAGCCATTCCACGACAGGCATAATTTTGTACAATTTCATTTACTATAAATAGGTCCTTTAGCTCCTAAAATCATGAAGTCACGACTTTATTGCGAAACCACCTAGGAGTGAAGGGAGAAGTGGGAGAACTCACCTAGGTATCATCACTTTCATCTTCTCCTCTACCACTTGTAAGTATGTTACTTTTTAACATTATATTCTTGTAATGTTACTGAACATAGGTGGCTAGAACCTTCTAGGTTGAAGCCACAAGATATGATTGTGATGTTGCGATTTTGTTTGGTTTTAAGTTATTGATTGTTGTTTTGTCCTGCATTCGTAATTATTGGTTATTTTTAAGATTGATCACCGTGAAAACACACACGTTAAACTTAGGCAAATGCTTGAGAAAGCAAACCTAGAAGAACACAAGAATGTAAGAAGCAAGTTCTTGTCTTTTGATAAGATTTCATGGTTAGGATAGAAATATACCTAATACCTTGCTTGGTTGATAAAATCGGAAGAAAGAAAGACACCGTCTTAGATTTTGTCAACCCACAACTCGAAGAAGTAGTTGTGAAGCTAAGGTTGGTTGGGTGAGGCATGGGAAGTAGCCTAATCAATAGCACAACCCCATAAACCACTTCCACATAGTTAAATGCCCACGAACTAGAATTAGCATCCTCACTAACATTGTAGTAGTGAGGCTAGTTTGTCATGTTTAGAGGTTCGGAGACCATGAAAACTATGAAATTTAAATTATTTGAGACGAAAATTGATAGTTTCATACTTAAACCATTGCAAATCGTAGTATCGCATGATTATCCGGCTTTAACTCAAGGTCTTCTTGAACACTAACAGTTTTTCGTTGACCGCCCCTAGACTCAATTAACTTTATCGAAAACTTCTATAATCAACACTGCGGCATTTCTGATATCACACTTCTGGAACTTGATACTTAGCTGAATTGGTCCAGTCCCCTGTGGGTTCGACATTTGGTTTCAAAAGGGCCACTATATTACTTGTATGACCCGTACATTTGCGGGGCGCACCACTTACCATGATTTGGAGTAGATGCTCACCCGCATTGAGCTTGTGGTATATGTTTCGGAAATAAAGATCTTTATATGCATGAATTTGTACTGAGATGTATGGCATTATTGAGCTGCCGAAGGACAATGTTGAGCTTCATTTTCATATGATTTCCAAAGCCTATGCATGATTTCATTAATGAGCTTTGTCAATAGATAATGTTGAGCTTCGTTTCATACGATGTTGAGTCATGCATGATTTCATGTTGAGTTTTCGTCAGACGTTGTTGCGCTTCGTACTTTACGATGTAGAGCATTGCATGCTTTTGGGAAGAGTCTAGCACCGAGCGGGCTAAGGGGGCCTATCTCCCTATGCCCTAGAACTACGCGCCAACGTAGGTTGATACTATACATTATTGGGACTCCTTGTGAGCTATCTCTGGCCCGATTGGCCCTTCAGCTTGATATCGATATCTGGTAGCATCTATCGCCCTAGCAAGGTTATGGACGGCTCTTCCCATTTGAGTGTGATAGTTGGGACCAGTGTTGCTATATCATGGTGTGCTCAAGTAAGTGTCGAGTCTTGACCTATCCATATCATTTAGATTGCATATTCACAATTCATGATGATCAAGTTATGCATGCATGTACAAGAAGTAAGGTTTGGCTCATGGTTTCGCTTTTGATATAAATGTCATGTTTCATCTTTAGTCATTCGAGTTAGTCATGATGTTCTAAATCCATGCATGATCATTTATAATATGATTATGATTTCATAATGAATGCATGTAGTCTTCTTCTCATCCTTAAAAGATTATGATATATGTATAACTTGCTTAAATGGATTTATATTACATAGTGATTTTACTTACCTTGCATACTCGGTACATTTCACGTACTGACCGCATACTTTCTATGTTGTATCAGTTTCATGAAAGGATCTCGACCTCGTGCTCCGCCTCATCCTTAGTCCATCTCATCTACGCTATCAGTTCATTGGTGAGTCCTCATGTCCCGAGGGTTGTTTGATAGACTTTTATGTTATCTTGAGTTTCAGTATTGTTCGGGTTAGTTGGGGATGTTGTCCTATCAACCCATCATATGTAGTAGAGGCTTTCAGACTAGTATGTAGTACTCAGATCTTGTATACGTCTAGTATTTCTTGATGTTGTGCTATGGTTACGTTTTCTACTATGTCTTAAGTTTAATGCCCCGCTTGTTTAATTGAGAATAGTTGTATGCATGTTCCATGGGTCGACTTAGGGCCTTTCGGGGTCCCTTGTCCTGTGTATATGATCTGAGCCTCCGTTCGGGTCGTGACACATACCCACGTGGAAGTGTGGAGAAGTAAACATGGACTTTATTACGGGTCTGCTTCAAACTCGTCGGCAACATGATTCTATCTGGGTAGTAGTAGACTGGATGACTAAGTCAACACATTTCCTCCCAGTTAAAACTACAAATTCAGTTGAGGACTATGCTAGGTTTTATACTTGGGAGTTGGTCAAACTTCATGGGGTGCCATTATCAATAATATCAGACCGAGGTACCCAGTTCACTTCACATTTCTGGAAGTCTTTTAAGAAGGGACTTAGTACCCAGGTTAAGCTCAGCACAACTTTTCACCCGCAGACAGATGGGCAAGCTGAGTGGACTATTCAGACCCTAGAAGATATGTTGAGAGCATGCACGATCAATTTCAAGGGCAGTTGGGATGACCACTTGTCTCTTATCGAGTTTGTGTACAACAACAGCTACCACTCCAGTATCTAGATGGTCCCGTATGAAGAATTGTATGGTAGGAGGTGCAAGTCTCCTATTGGATGGTTTGAGGTTGTTGAAGCTTCTATAATATGGACAGACTCAGTTCGTGAAGCTACGGAGAAGGTACAACTCATCAAGGAAAGATTGAAAAAAGCTCAGAGTTGTAAGAAAACTTATGCTGATGCGAGGAGAAGAGAATTAGAGTTTGTTGTGGATGACTGGGTGATAACGCTCAAAACATACACCCTACCGAAGTATGAAGCGGACGTTTTCAATAAATTACCCAACTGGAGGTTGGGTTCGAACCCACAGGGAATATGGAAGAGCTAGACTACTGCCAGTTAGTGAACTTTGTTAGGTAGTTACTCCAAAGTTGGGGTTTAAAGAGAATAATAACTAAAAAACAATGATTCGAATTGTGTTGTAAAATCAAGAATTAAAACTAACTAGGGTTTGTGTTCCCCATGGATTCATAACATCTTTGGGTATACACAAGTGATCAATTCCAATGCTTTACTTGTAGGGCTGATAACTAGGGTTCATCCAAACGACTGGTTCGTCCCTACTGGATTACTATACTCAATCATCGGGTCAGGTCTCATGAGAGATTGCAAACTAATTGTTATCAATTTGTCCCAAATATAACTATCCTGCAACCACAGCTCAAGTTAATACAATGATCATCAAGACCAAGGCTTTGTTGTAATTTTCTTTTCCTAATCTCTACCTCTCTAGGCTAAAGAAAGTAAAGAATTTGGGCATGTCCTAACGTTGTACACTATTAAGAAATGTTAAAATATGAAGAGAATACAATACAAGTGTTTTTCATTGATTTTGAATCACTTTTGTGCAACCCTAGCTCGTAAATCCATCATGGTTCCCACAACCCTAGCTATGGAGGTTTTATCCTCTCATAGTTGCAAGATTGTAATTTGCATTCATGATTAAATAAATAAATCATTACTAACAAGCGTAGATGAGAGAAAAACTTCACTGATTAAATCTGGAAATTATCAAGAACTCTTCACAAAATCAAGAAGAAAATCAAGAAAAGGTTGATCACAAATTAACCAACTCAATTCTATGTTCTTTTGTGATTGTCTAACCAAAACTAACTATGTCTCACTAAATCTGATCTTATTTTCTTGAAAGTAAAACATAAAACGTATTTATACAGACAACAGAATCCTTTTCCTAAGCTAACAAGGTAAACTTCCATATCTGCTACCGCACAAGCCACGACCAAACCTACAACACGTAGCAAGCTTGTAGGGGTCGTACCTACTATCCGTAGGTCTTCAGTCTACTGAAATCCGGCTAAGTGTTGTGCCTTGGTATGACTCGTACCAACTTCCTATGATTCGTACTATGCTTCTGTGGCTTGAATTTTGGGGACTTTGAGTTTTTCTGAAGTTTGTCACGAGTGTGTTGGTACAACTCATACCTTACCTCCACGACTCGTACTTAGCTATTCGTACCCAGATTCATCCCTTGTGCAATTTCTCTGAGTATTTCCATGACTTGAAGTTACAGCTCTACCATGCTCATACGGCTCATACTGTTAGTCGTGAATGGAATCTTTCTCAGCTCAACATTCTGAATATTTCCATGAGTCTTAGTACGATTCATACCATCAAGGTAAAACTCATATTAAGACTGTCATTTTGGCTCTTTTTTCTATCCTTTTAAGCTTCTTTTGCACAATTTTTCTTCGACACCAAAGTGTACTAGAAAACACAAGAAAAGTACCTCATATCCATATAAACATACCTAAGTCCATGCTATTTTCTTGAGTATTGAGCATTAAAAGTGCTGTAAATTCACAACACATCAACACCCTCAACTTAAGACTTTTGCATGTCCTTAGGAAAAGAAAATAAAAACTAAAACACGACGCTCAACTAGAAAATAAACTAAGGATACTACAGGCACATTTAAACAAAATTCTCACTATAACTACAAGCAACTGCAAAACATGCTAAACAGGGATCAAGACATGTCATCTAGCTATCAATAGGTAATCAAATAATCACCAATGCTTTGCACACAGACCAATGACAAAAGTAAACATAATCCATGCACCCTCACAACAAATAAAGTCCCCACTCACATATATAATATCAAATATTGCATGGGCTAAACAAGTGAGACACTCACCCTTACAAAGAAGTTCCAAGTACTATGTATCAGATGCCATAGGCTTGCCCTTATTTTCTCTGCTTTGGTTTGTCGTATGGTTAAATTAGGATCACTATAGGACTTTTTATAGCTTGTAATGTAGGCTTAGGGTTGGACATGATAAAGATGAGATCTTTTTAAGTGACTATCCCATCCTTTGCACTATATACATTGGATTTACTCTTCACCTATTTCACCTTTTATTTTTTTCATTACTCTTCTTCCCCTTTCACTCCTTTTATGTTATTTTGTATGGGTGTGGTGTATTTTCAACTTTTTCAAGTATTTCATTGAATTTTCTGTTTCACAATTTTCAGCTTTTTCATCTCGTTTTTCTTTCCACCACACCTCATTACCACCTTTTTCTCTTTCCTTTTCCTTTTTTTTCTTTCCCACCTTTATGCATCCCTACTATAGCCACCTTGAACTTAGACATTGTGCCTATGTTGAGGTTCACAATATCCAAGGAAGGACCAGGGCCAAACAGGTTCATTATAAAAAAATGGGTACGATTTATTGGTTAATCAAAAGAAAAAAATGGGTCTATTAAGGCTCAAAATCGGGATCAAGGGAATCACTTGACTATGGTAGGGTTATATAGGATAAAAGCGAGCTTAACAAAAAGGGCCTATGATCATATCCTAACCAACCATCCTTAGCCTATACAAAGACTAACCAAGCAAGTTCTAGATCTTTACACAGTACTAAACTAGGTATTACACCTACTCTCTCAAGGAACATGAATTATATTACTTTACCCATCTGGTTTACACATGGCTTATCAATACTACTCATGCTAATAAACTAAATGACATCAAAATATCCACAGAAATCATGCATGCAATCAAAAGAATGTTTAAATAGGGTCAATTTTTACAAATCCAAAACTAGTGCACTTTCATTGGCTGAGTATTCCTAATTTATTTCCTAATTAAACAAAATAATCAAAAAATAAAAATAAAAATCCTAAACATGCAGGTTCTACTACATAGCATGCCCGAGGGAAAAGAAACACGACAAAAAAACCCTCGGACGTATCAAAAAACCCAAAAATAACAAGTACACCCCTCCCCTTTTTGAAAACATAGCTTCATCCCCGAAGCATAAAATGGAAGAACAGAGGGAAGGAAACATACCTATAGAGCTGTAGGCGCTCCTGTCATCCTGTGAAGGAGGTCCCCCCGCTCTAATCGTGGCGCTAGCAATGGCCGGCGCTCTCAATGAAGTATCAACAGGGGGAGTGGTTACCCCCTTAATAATCTTGGCTGCTTCTATGGCCTCTGTGTTAATCTGGACTGACTATCTCTTATCCAAAGGGTCACGGCCACTGAAAAGAGTGGGCTGAGTTATGGTGGAGCTGCCTGCTCCTCTAGCTCGCTCCTGCAGCTCTGACATATGTTCGTCAAGAGTCTGCAGGCTCTCTTCTCTGGCCTCTTGCGTTCCTTCCTTTATTTCTTCCTCTTCTTCCTCAAACTCTCTTCTCCAGCATCCTTAGCAACTTTTTTCTTTCCCTTGTATCCAGCAGCTACCGTCGGCTCCCAATAAGCCGCTAAGTCAATCTCCTCATCAAGCTCTGCATCTAAGTCTAGAATAGTGGGAGCTGCTATAACTTTCGGTTGTCGTGATGACAACTCAACTACTTGACTCCGAAGAGCCACCAACTCCTCACGGAGACTGCTGGTATCCGTCTGCTCCACCATATGCACATTAAACTTTCTCTCAAATACGTCCAAGCAGGCATGCAAAGCCTGAGCTGCTATGTCTATCTCCGCTTTGACCCATGGCTTCACATTTTCCATTATTGGTAGAATTTTTCTTTTGACCATGGTCAACATTTTGGCCAATTTATGAGAAAGTCCTGGGGCACCAGGATGTACCCTGATGGAGTCTGGATCTGCAGGATGGGTGGTGGTTTGGTAGAAGTGTTGGGAGCTTCCTCTAAATGACCGACATCTATAGCCAGTGTCTCGCTCTGCTCCTATATAGTGGGGCATTCACCTGTGCACCCCCTGCTTGCTGGCTGTATGGAATAGCTATGGGAAGACGTGCATGACTTACCAAGTTCATCTCATCCCCAATAAGACCGATTTCTGCTATCCTCTGTCCGTCAATCAAACGCTCATCACCGCGTGGAACTCCTGCCTCCATACATAAACTGAATACAAGACTCGGGAATGGGATAATGGTGCTCAACCCCACTTTCCGATCTCTGCAATGATCCGCAGGATGTTCTTCGGGTATCTAGACATGATGGATGCCATTAGAGCTGCTTTGTCTGCACTCAGGGTGTTGTCATTGACTGTCGGTACTAATATGTGGAACACTAGTGTTCAGTAAGCTTTTTCTATGAACTTAAGCGAGCCTTTTGTAACTTGCTTTCCAGTAGTGGCCAATTCTGCTGCCTCTTTTTCCTCAGCCAAAACACCTGCCAACCACTTTAACTGCCTTTGGCGTTCCTCATGACCTATCTAGCGGATTTGTTTAAGTGCTTCCACTCGATACTCATACTCTGGCATAACTCGTGGAGGTGTGAACTATGGCCCATACAAAGCCCGGGAGATGGTGTGCTCAGATATGTTGACCTCTCGACCTCGCACCAAGACGCTCTCCAATCTGGGTTGATCTTTCTCTTTCTGCCCCTTCTTGGCCTTTTCCTCCATGGTTGCCAAGTAGTTCGCATAGAACTTGCGGACTATCTCTAGGGTGTATTGAGCTGGAGTCTTGGCCATCCACTCAATGCCATATAAGCTGAATATCCGCTTCATCTCCTTAACTTCATTTAGTGAGTTTGTGAGGATTCGCAGTTCTTCCTTAATGCTCCACCTGGGCTTGTTTTTGGCAGTGAGAGATATTCCCTGCTCATAAATTTTTTGGGCCCCTGGAACTCTCCACCGAATGGTACGGTCCTCCCTAGGCTCCTCTTCTTCAGAGTCATCACTACCACTTTCCTCTCCCATTTGGGCCTCCTCAGCCCCCTCATCTGCGTTTGAGGCACTTCCCGACTCCTGATTACCTTCTCTATCTCCCTCATCAAACTGGGGAGCTTAGGATGATGTAGCGGTAGTGGCAACGGCTTGACCTTTTTCCTTTTCCCTAGTGGTCCGGGGTTCATCTGTATCGGATGTATCAACTTGGTACTCTTTGACTGAACCACTAGGTGAGTTCCTTGCTTTCTTAGACTCCGACTCAATCGTTTCATCAATTAATGTTTTTCGAGTGTTTGATTTGTCTGCTCTTCATTTGTATTTCATTGTACTTTTAGAGGGAAGGATTAGTATTTCAAATTTGAGAAAGAAAATCAAGAATTTAGAATCTCTATAATTTACCACGGGGCAAGAGTACGGATCGTACATTGGAGGTACGACTCGTATGATGACCCGTGACATCTTTTATTGCGCATCATGACTTCCAAGTACGACTCATACCATGATGGTACGATCCGTACCTTGAGTCGTATGAGATGCCCTGCATTTGACAAAATCTCTATATTTTTCTACGACTCCTAATACGACCCGTAGGTCGATTCCACAAGTCATAGGAAGGACTTTTCTGCCTTATCTGGCTCAACCCTGTTCATGTGTTTGGATACGAATGTGTAGTACGACTCATAGTCACAACCTATGACCTGTACTATGACTCGTATCTCCTCCTTGACTTGGTTTAGCTAGGGACAGTCCCAACTACTAGTCGTAGGAGGGCTTGTGAAGCCTGTCCTTGTTCCATTTGTTTTTGTCCAGTGTTCAGGGAGTTCAAATTTCTTCGCATTGGGTACTTAAAATTCTCCAGGTTTAGGCATATCATTTTGTTCCTTTAATACTTCATTTAACATTACTCATCCCTCCCCTTTTTAAACACTACCCGTAACTCATTGCGACAGGCTTAGGACCTAAGTTCATTAACATTACAGAGTATTTCCAGTCAGAAACAATTTCCTAGCACCCTGATCCTTGTCTTTTCTTTCAAAATTTTTTGAGCATAGCTACTGACTCACAGGGGTTTTGGCACCATCATTTTTATTATATGAGTGTTATCAATGTTCAAAACAATACACTTACTTGATAGATGCTTCTTCGACATGTAATCAACGTTTTAGGGTCGAGAGGAACTTGGTTTGAGCGAGAAATTGCTCAATTCTTCTGTGGTTTTTGAGTTACGAGTGTGGAGGAGGTGAGGGAAAGTCGTGGGTCGTGTGTTGCTTTTTTATAACACTCAAAACATACCCCCTATCGAAGTATGAAGCGGACATTGTCAATAAAGAACCCTAGCTATGGAGGTTTTAGCCTATAATAGTTGCGAGGTTTTGATTTTGATTCATGATTAAATACATATATCAATACTTACAAGCATAGATGAGAGAAAAAATTTGTTGATTAAATCTGGAAATTATCAAGAATACTTCACAAAATCAAGAAGAAAATCCAGAAAAGGTTGATAAAAAATTAATTAACTCAATTCTATGTTCTTTCGTGATTGTCTAACCAAAACTAACTATGTCTCATTAAATCTGATGTTCTTTTCTTGAAAATAAAACATAAAACATATTTATACAGATATCAGAATCCTTTTCCTAAGATAACAAGGTAAACTTCCATATCTTCTTCCGCACAAGCCACGACAAAACCTATGACCCGTAGCAGGCTTGTACGGGTCATACCTGCTATTCATAGGTCTTTAGTCTGCTGAATTCTAGCGAAGTGTTGTGCTTTGGTATGACTCATACCAACTTCCTACGATTTGTAGTGTGCTTTCGTGGCTTGAATCTGGGGACTCTGAATTTCTCTGAAGTTTGTCATGAGTGTGTTGGTATGACTCGTACCTTACATCCACGACTCGTACTTAGCTATCCGTACCCAGAGTCAGCCTTTGTGAAATTTCTATGAATATTTCCATTACTTGAATTTATGGCTCGTACCATGCTCATACGGCTCGTACTATGAGTCGTGGATGAAATCTCTCTCAGCTCAACATTATGAGTATTTCCAAGAGTCTTAGTACGATTCGTACCATAAAGGTACGACTCGTACTGAGACTATCATTTTGGCTCTTTTTTCTATCCTTTTAAGCTTCTTTTGCACAATATTGCTCTGACACCTAAGTTTACCTGAAAACACAAGAAAAGTACCTCATATCCATATAAACATACCTAACTCCACGCTAATTTTTTTTAGTTTTGAGCATTGAAAGTGTTGTAAATTCATAGCACATCACTGGGTCTATTTGAAAATTTCACCCATGAAAGGGGTGATAAGATTTGAAAAAAAAGGGAAAGCTCATCTCGAGATATGTGGGACCCTACAGAATTATAAGGCGAATTGGCAAGGTGGTTTATGAGCTTGAATTACCATTAGAGTTGGCGTCTGTGCACCTTAAATTCCATGTGTCACTATTGAAGAAGTGCATCGGTGATCCAACTTTAATTGTGCCATTGGACAGTGTTGGAGTGAAAGATAGTCTCTCATACGAGGAGGTTTCTATCCATATCCTTGCTCTTAAGGTTCGTAAGGTGAGGAACAAGGAGGTAGCTTCAGTCAAGGTTTTATGGAGAAATCAGCATGTTGAGAGAGCTACGTGGGAGGCTGAAGCAGATATGATGGCTAGATACCCTCATTTATTCCCTTCCGACTCAGTTTAAGTTCAAGGTATCAACTCCTTTCCCAAAACTTCTTTTAGTTCGTACGTCTTAATTTCTTTCATGTAAATGAATAGGTGCATGATTATTGAATTTAGTTCAGACTTGTGATTTAGTTCAGGGATACTCATTCTGCTAGTTTTCAGCTTTCATGATCAATATTTGTGTATAAAGATTGCCATTCTCTGCTTTCCTATGAATTTTCCAAAATTTGAGGATAAATGTTCCCAAGGGGAGATATTGTAATGCCTCGAAAACTCAAAGACTAGACCCGGGACTTAAATCATAGAAAACTAAAAAATCTACACCAAGTCACAGAATGAGTCGTTAAGTGACTCGTGGAAGCTTAGTTTGAAATTTGGTGTATGAATGACCACGGGTGTGACCATGAGTCGTGATATGACCTGTGGTAAAGAATTATTAAAATTCGAAAAGGTTAGGTAGTGCACCTAATGACTTGTCACCACGAATTGTGGTCCATTCCATGACCCGTTATGTGACTCATGGTCTGGATTTGGTCAAGAGTTGGAGGAGGTTGACAGTGTACCCAACGAGTCCTCACCACGACTCGTTTGGGACACCACGAGTTGTGGTGTCACCCGTGGGGACTCCCCGGATATTTAGGTAGTGTAGTCCACGAGAGGTGACCAGTGACCAGTGACCAAGACTCGTTAGGTCCCTCGTGGTGACCATCAGTGGGTCCCAGGCAGTGCACCTCACGAGTTTGACCATGAGTCGTGGTCACTGACCATGACCCGTTAGGTCACCCGTGAGGACTGACGATCAGTTTTCCCTTGTGAGTTTTCCATGGTCTTTCAATAATTTCCTACCCTCCTAGACTCTAAAATACATCGTTTTATGCATATTTTCAGACTTATTAGAGGGGTTAAACAGTTTTTTCCTCATTCCCCACTCAGACCTTCAGAAAATAAATCGTAAAATTCTATTAGGAACTCTCAGAGCAAGAACTAGGGAAGTCTACTTCTCCTCAGATTCTCAAGAAATTCTTTAGGCTTCTTCACCAGTTATGTGGGAATTCAACAAGCGAATAGTTCTTCCCTTGTTTCCCCAAATTCCTCCTTGTTTCACTTTATCGGTTGTAGCCCTGAAATTACTAAATGTGAAGAAATTTCTAGTCATACTTTTTATAAATCATGTGGATTATTATACCATGGCAATTATAGATATTTCCTACCAGTTTGTGACTAAAATGATGCTAAATCTTGTGAAGTGAAATTTAGCCCTATTTCTTGAAGTAGAAAATCTTGAAATTTGCATTAGTGCTTGAATATCGAAATCCTGCTTAGATTTATTAGTGTTGTGGACTCCCATGTTGTTAGTAGTATTGAAACTAAATCAAAATATTTTCAATTTAGTTTTATAATAATGGTAGAAGTCTCAGTGTCATTCAAAAAATGTCAGCTGATCAGGTTGACTACAGGAATTCCCAAGTGTTAGTAGTACCTTCTAGTTATCAGAATCAGATTCAGAATTCAGTTTTTATTTGTCCACTAGGCGTTCATGACACTTTGGATAAATAGCTCTGACTCGCCTTAGGAACCCAATTTAAGATTTTAGTTTATTCCATAGACAGTTACGACGCTTTTAGATAAGCATCTCTGACCAGTCATAGCACCCAGTTTCTGAATCTGGTCCGATTAGACCCTCAGGGTACTTTTAGATATGTATCCCTAACTGGTCTTGGGCCCTAGTTTCGAGCTATAAGCTTAGTATTCAGTCTAGGACTATCTAGTGGGAGTAGGACTTAACACCGAGTGGACCAGGGTTCGAGCGCACCTAGGTTCTCAGAACTATGTTGCCTCCGTAGGTTATAATTTTTATTGGCCTTATTGCCTCATACTCTTGTGATCACCCAGTTCATGCCTTTATACCCTGGCAAGGTGTATTGGGTCCTACCGACGGGTGTATACATTGGAATCCACGTCTAGCTTATGTGGTTATATGTCAGTTATAGACTCTCCCACTAGTCAGTTCAGTCCAATTCAGTTTAATTCAGATCAGTATTCCAGATTTAGAACATGCTTTGACGATAAGACAGGGTCTTTAAGACAATCTTAGTTATTTAAGTCATTCAGTTCAGTAGCTTTAGTTGGTCATTGTATGTCATTTTAGTTTAGTATTTTTATTCCATTGTGTTATGTTTCTCTCACATACTCAGTGCATTCAAAGTAGTTACGCATACTTTTATGTTGTATCATTTTATGATACAGCTGCAGGATCTCGATCTCAGTCTCAGCCTCACTAGCCAATCATCCACTGAAGAGTTCAGCTGTTCTATTTGGTGAGTCCTTATTCTTCGAGGATGGAGATTTATTGCTTCAGTTATATTTCCTTCCTTTTTATTTAGATTTGGAGTTAGCTGGGGGCTCATCCCAGCATCTCATCAATCATACTGGATTTTAGACGCAAATTGGTTTTTCAGACTTGTAGCTTTGTTCTAATATGTTCAAATATTATGAACCAATTTTATTTCTTTAAAGTATTTATATTTTTCTTTAGACTTTTGTTGAATAAATTTACATGTTACTTAGAACGCCAGTGTATGATAGATCAGAGGTTGACTTGGGGTTACTTGTGACTCAAAGTACCGTGTTCCGTCCAAGGGGGCGTGACATTAATAAACACATACATTTATTCTTGGTTCTAGTTTTTGTGCTTTCTTTTTAGCATATGTGTTGGAAACTTCCACATCTTAACATATTTCAAACTAGGTTTATGTCTGGTCCATAGTTCTATGGGTGTCATAGGTACAAACTTATAAGGAAATAAGTCTAGAATATAATTTGTAGCTTTTAGTGAATATCCCCGAAATGAAAAAAAAGGCAAATCAGAAAAACTCATTATTGATCTAACCAATTCTAAAAGAGTCATGTTTCATCTTTCTTTAATATTATACTATTTGGTGTTCTTGATGCAGACAATTAAAACATAATCCCTTGTTCTTTTAAGTAACTAATAAATGTTGCGGAGAGTTATTCTAATATTTTTAAATGCTAAAGTTGGAACTGTTGAACAATTCTCTTGAAAATAACTAACTTCACATCTATTTAGTTGTCACATTACTCGAGACAATACAAAGAAGTGTAGAGATGATCAGTGGATATCGATGATACACACCACACCATGGTATACACAACCATTAAAAACAACTCCAAACACATATGAGTTATTTTACTTGTTATTCATTTTGGCTAGAAAAATTAGACATTGTTTCTTCCAATGGTTTGGTTTCTTGCAATGTAGCACTTACCTTTAGGCTTTTTCATGCCTTTAGTTGGACCTCTAATTTCCTTAGAATTGTGAGCCTTTTTCTTCTTTTATCCATCTTTCATTTTAGAAGTAAAACCTTTTTCAACATTTAGTGCAATTGGTGGCTATTGCTTGATAATGGCGTCTTCTACCTGCAACTCATTTAATAGTAACGCCAAAGATAGAATCGTCTTATTCATATTATATTTTCGGAAAAACTACACAAAATTGTGTGGAAAATACTACAATATCATCTCCATCTAGGTGTCATTATCAATTTCAGATCCCAAGACCTCTAGTTCATTCATAAGACTGATTATCTTTAGAACATGGACTCCATTAAAGATACCTTCCGTCATCTTAGTGTTTATGAGAACTCCAATGGTGGTCCTCTTAGCTCTGATTGACTCTAGTCAACAAACATTTGCTTGAGACTCTAAAAAATATCATAAAAGAAATAGACCAATACTGATATTATAACACATTCCACATTGAAACCAGAATGTAGTGTGATACCATCTCATTAACTTTCTGCCATTTATTGTCACAACCCAAGTGGTTGTAATTGGCACCCACACTAATCCCCCGATAGGAGAACCATGATTTTCCCCCAATTTCCATTCATTTATGAATGCATTTTAATCAAAAACATAATTATAAAATAAATAGCATAAGTCTAACTATTACAATTTCCAAGAACTGAAAATCATTATACGAAGGACTCTACTAATCATGTCTAAGAATAGTATAAAAATAAACAAAAAAATCTTTCAATGTCCAAAAATAAAAGGCATACACAAGGAGGATCTGCGGCATCTTGGATATAAGTTAGCTCACCCTCAGATCGGATATCAACATCAACTAGAGATGCGGTCGGGTTGAACTTCCTGGATCGCAGTCTGTACTCAATAAAAAAAGTGCAGGAGTAGCATCAGTACAACCACCATGTTGGAATCGTAGTCCGAACTTAACTAACAACAGATATATATCATAATTCAATAAACCACCTAGAATTCTAAACAAACACAAACATGAAATTTATAATTAAATGTAACTAATTCTCAAGCACAAGGCTAGTCTGCACACTGTTTGAGCCTCGCTGTAGTGGTAACTTGACCATTGCGCAGTCTTATCGTAATGAAGAGAGTGCCTCTGCAGCAGTACTACTCTAAGCAGTAGTTCGACTTTGATGAATTACAACTGTCATCTTTCCATAGTTCCTATAACTATTCACATCCAAAGTTTATTCAGACATCAAGTCTAACATCATAAACCAATCGAAACATGTAGATAATTTTCAAACATTCAATTCACAACACATCACATGCTTGCAATATAAGCAAAATATAAATAATGCAATAAGTTATATGCACATTACAACACACAGATAAATAACCCTGTCTTATAAATTTCTCATCTCTGAACCAACCTAGTCTCATATGGACCACTCATCAGTCTCATATAATCTAATGTATGCACACACAACTCTGTCTCACACACTGTATACATATGCCAGAGGGTCTTATATTTTCCCTTCCAGTCATGAACTGCAGGGAACTATAGAAATCCATGTACTATACTGGCATTGTACCCACTCCCACTCATCTGCTCATCCATATGCTGACCTCAGACCCAAAGTACTCATATCCATCTGCTCGCCTGGATACTCACCTAGGGCATGAGCCACTCGCCTCAGGGTAAGAACATATTATCCAACTTTCATCATCGTATTCAATATGCTATCAATAAGTCAACTCATTAACTAACTTTCATTAGCATAATTTAACATTCTATAATTTAGTCAACACATATGACAATTCTTAAGTACACCTCGCTTATCGCAATTTGCACTTCAAATCATAACATCATTTACAACTGCACATTTTAGAGTTCATTCGCAAGTATAACCAACTTACCATAAATTCTAGCACACACAATGTCCGGAGACCAAATAATCATGTTCATCAAATTATAACACATATTAATCATTAAATAAAGTCTAACTCCACATAAACAATAACCTACCTCGACTGGAGGACTCAAGTATCAAGCTACTCTACTGGAGTCTTGCCTTTTCTCAAAGCCTTGAAACACTTGAAATTTGTGAACAACAATCATAAGAGTACTTTATTATCTACTCTTCAAATAAAGGTCTTGAAAAATTCAAACCACCCAACTCTATCTTGTATTACGGTCTAATTCAATGTTCACAGGTTAAAGTATCATAACCCAATCCTACAATGGTCATTCCAATCTAGTTCATGGAGTTTTCTATTCCTCTAAATCCCTTTAAATAGTTTCTAAGGTTAAAGATTCAAACTTCACCTAGTTCTAGATCTCAACTATCATATAACCAAAATTTTATAATCACATTCACCCTATGAAGTGCTAATTACTCACTTTTAGGCCTAGGAATCAACATTGTTCATTCTCCTTTCATTAGCCCTAATTTTCCCAACCCTAGGGTTCTTAGCTAATAATAAACCTTTAAAGATCACCCTTTTATTTCTGGCTGTTAGGGAATAGAAAAATACAAGAAATATCTATAAACCTTACCTTGGGAAGGAAAACTGCTCTGCCCTTAAGTAAATCGCCCTTTAGCTTCTACAAGTTCGTGTCTTAGAATAATGCGGTGAAAACTTTGAAATTCCAATTTAACCAGGCATTCTGGCTCCTACAATCTGTTGCAATAGTCAATTTCCACTGCAGTAGACCCTATAGAGACCACTTTCTCATATGGAGGCCGAACAACAAATCACTCTGACTACTGCGACGGACATTCGACCACCATAGCGGTCCTGCAGTGGAGGAAATCCCGCCGCTGTAGCGGTCTACCACTTAACCAATAGCTCAGAATTCTGTATAATTTTTCCATCCCAAAAACCAAGTCTTTCATTTAGACTTCCCAAGACTTTTCAATAGTGTACCTAGCCGTAAAATGACACCACAAATTCATTCTTAGTCTCATAATTTCCTATAGAGGACAAATTCACTAGATCACCCCCTCTACGAAATAGAACACAAGAAATGCAACCCGACTCATACTTAATCTGTTTTTACAACCATCCCATTTTAAGCTTTTATTAACTCAACTTCATCATGGGAGTTCCACAAGGTACTAAGGCCTTAATTATTCTATAATGACCGAAGAGGTTGTTATATCAAATATTAATTAAAACGTCGTTCATCTCTGAATGGTCAAAAAAGCAATGAAATAGAAAGTACTTGACTCATTGAAAAGCTAAGGATATTTGTAACACAAGTCTACCTCGGTCTCTTAAGTGGCCTTCTCCACAGGATGATTCTTCCACTGGACCTTCATAGTTATGTTCTCCTTGGACCTTAACTTGTGGACCTCTCTATCTTAGTATAGCAACCGGTTCCTCTTGATAGGACAAGTTTTCATTAAGTAATATCGAATCCCAATGGATTATGTAAGTGCCATCTCCATGATACTTCTTTAGCATAGAGGCATGAAACATAGGATGAACTCCAAACAATCCTAGAGGCAAGGCCAACTCATAGGGCACCTCCACCACATATCTAAAAACCTCAAAGGGGCCAATATACCTTAGGCTGATGTTGCCTCATTTCCCAAATGGAATCACACCCTTCATGGGTGAAACCTTGAGCAAGACTTTCTCTCCCACCATGAACTTCATATCTGTAACTTTTTGGTCAGCATATTACTTCTGTCTACTCTGATCTACCAAGAGTTTCTCTTGAATAACCTTGATCTTTTCTAAGGATTCCTTCAACAAATCAGTACCCTGTGGCCTTACCTCAAAGGCATCAAACCAGCTGATAGGGAATCTACATCTCCTTCCATACAAAGCCTCAAATGGATCCATGCCGATACTTGAGTGGTAATTGTTATTGTATGCAAATTGTGCTAATGGAAGGAACTTGTCCCAATGACACCCAAAGTCATCGCACAAGCCGGAGCATATCCTCTAACACATGGATCATCCCCTCTGACTGCCTATCGGTCTGAGAGTGAAACGTCGTGCTCATATGCAGACTAGTACCCATTTCATCCTACAAGGTTCTTTAAAAGTTAGAAGTACATTGTGTACCTCTATATGAGATGATTTAAATCGGAACCCCAAGCAATTGAACCACTTCCAGAACATACAGTTTGACCAACATTTCTGCATTGTATGTCACTTGACTGGCATAAACTAAGCGGACTTAGTTATTCTATCAACGATGACCCAAATTGAGTAAAACTTCCCCAAGTTCTTGGGAAGACCAACCAAGAAGTCCATTGCTTTCCTCTCCTACTTCCATTAAAGAATGGGCATCCTCTAAACTACTCCCCCAGGTCTCTAATGTTCATACTTCACTCAATGATAATTTAAGTGTTGGAAATCATACTCCATAATATCTCTTTTCATCCTAACCCACCAATAGTGTTGTTTCCGATCACGATACATCTTGGTGGCACCAGAATGATAGAATATCTAAAACTGTGAGCCTCTGATAGTATGTGTCACGACCCAAGCGTAGACCCAGATTGTAGACACTGGACAAGGGACCGAGAGACCCCAAGTCGACCCATGGCATAAGCGTAAAACTAACTCATTAGAAAAATATGAAGAAAATCATTAATATAACTCAGCAGAAGTCTAGTTCAACATAACATCTGAATAACATCCGAAGCTAACAAATACATAAGTCTGACAAGGCTCTAGTTTTGACGAGTGGATGGGACAAAACCCCCAACTAACTCAACAATACGGAAATTGAAATATAACATGAATATGAAAGTCTAGTCCTCGAAAGATGAGGACTCGCCAATCACGCAGGTGCTAACTCTGATAAGCGACTACGAGCGGGGCTGAACCTGAGAACTGGATCCTGCATCATGAAATGATGCACCATAGAAAGTATGCGGTCAGTACGTGGAATGTACTGAGTATGCAAGGTAAGTGAAACTGCTTTAGCAAAGTAAATTATTTAAAATATTTCATACCATATCATAAGCTTTCAAGTATATGTAGATGGGCTACATGCATTCATTCTGAAATCGAAATCTTATCATGACATGACCATGCTTAGCTTTACAATATCATGACTAACTCGAATGACTCAAAGATGAACATTGAGTCAAATCTTACATTTAGAACATGCATGCATAAGGTAATCATCATGAATAATGAATATGAAAATCTGAATGATATAGATAGTAGGAGACTCATTACTTAACCGACATACCACGATAGAGCGTACGTAGTCCCAACTATCACACTCAAGTGGGTAGAGCCGTCCATAACCTTGCCAGGGTGATGGAAGATACCACGATATCGATATCAAGCTAAAGGAAAAATCGGGCCGGGGATATCTCACAATGGAGGTCCCGATAATATAATAGTATCAACCTACGTTGGCGCATAGTTCAAGGGAATAGGGTAATCAACGCTTAACCCGCTCGGTGCTAGACTCTTCTCCCAAAAAAACATGCAATGCTCTACATCGTATATAACGAAGCTCAACATCGTCCATTGACAAAGCTCAACATTGTCTATTGACAAAGCTCAACATGAAATCATGCATAACTCAACATCATATGAAACGAAGATCAATATTTTCTATTGACAAAGCTCATAATGAAATCATGCCTATACTAGACATCACATAGATATGAAGCTCAACATTGACATACATTTCAATCATGAATTCATGCATATGAGAGGATTTATTCTGAAACATACCACAAGCTCTATCATAGGTAGGAGCATCTACTCAAAATCATATGATAAGCTACATATAGAAATATTTACTGAACATACCACAAGCGAGAATTTATAACAAAAATTGGGAAATTTCACTTCACACAATATGGTAAGCATATGTCGGGAAAATAATCTCTTTAAATCAACATGTGGCCATCACCCAAAGATTTATCATACTTTGATCTAATCAATTCATTCTGAAAACAACAACATAATCATAGGTAGTTCTAGAAACATGTTATTCATCATCATCACACACTTGTCATAAATCACTTCTTTTATAAACTCATCATCCATGGGCGTTTTAGAATCAAAATTTGGAAAATAATTTTTATAAGGAAAAAAAACTTAGAATCCTCGCAAGATTCATAATCTATCAATATAAATGCAATCTAATCATACCCATGTATAGAGATTGAAGAATCATGCAATTGGGTAAAACCCCATTCTTGATCATAGACAATTTATCATATTTTGATAGAAATTGGGTATGGGTGTGGAAAGAAGCACCCATTCATAGCCTTACATACCTAGGAATGGTGAATTCTAACACACTCTAATTGCCCAAGCTAAGATTCGAATGGAAACCTTGACATTTTTCCTTGAATCTCCTCTTAAAACCTTCAAACTTAAATGCATAGGAAGAATGGTTTAGAATAGGTTTGCCCCTACTAAAAACCCACTAAAATGAGCCTTAAACAATGTAGTATAGGTCTTAGAAACTTAGGAATTATGAAAATACCCTTACTGAATTCACAGAAAAACACTGCCAGGTGGTCCTAAAGGACGACCTGACGACTCGTCAGAATGGGAAACAACTCGTCGAGTCGCTCGTCAATTACACTAGATAACAGGTCTTCTGGGGATCGTAACAGATGACTTAATGACTCGTACCCCGTGACCACGACTTGTGGTCACCTCCCGTCAAGTATACTACCTTAACATCAATGAAAACCTACTTTACTTGATCATAACTTACCTCACGAGTTTTTGGGATAAATCACGACTCATGGGGTCCCTTCCGTTAAGTACATTGGACAGCTCCTCCATTTATTTTCCCACACCACCCCGCGATTAACATGACAACTTGTGGGGTAGACCACGAGTCATTCCCTCACTAGTGAGGCCTCAATCCTCCACTTCCCCCAGGCCTCCCTGCGAGCCACCTGACGACTCGTCCTGTGCCTGCAACATCAATTTCACAATTTTTTCATTTTAAATCACGGGTCCGATCTTTGTGCTTTCGGGGTATAACAATATCTCCCCCGTGGGAACATTCATCCTCAAATGTTAGAAACACATAGAAAATGTAGAAACATGCAATCATCATATGTAAATACTGATCATTTAAAATTGAAAACTGACAGAATGACTACCTCCGAAGAGAACTACATAGCTGAACTGAATTTAGGCATCACATACATCTATCATAACATAAATCAAACTTGCGCACAAGAACTAAACATGGAAACTGATTAGAGAATTAGGGCAAAAACTGATATCTCAAACTGAAAATGAGCCGGTAGGGAACAGGTGGGGGTATTTAGCCATCATAGCCACTTTGGCTTCCCACATAGCTCCCTCAACATGCTGGTTTCTCCAAAAC
This sequence comes from Datura stramonium, assembly GCA_018107945.1. Taxonomy (NCBI): domain Eukaryota; kingdom Viridiplantae; phylum Streptophyta; class Magnoliopsida; order Solanales; family Solanaceae; genus Datura; species Datura stramonium. Next base: position 222,903 of record JACEIK010000362.1, read on the forward strand.
ACCTTCACTGAAGCTACTTCTTTGTTCCTCAGCCTCCGAACCTGACGATCCAAGATTGCAACAGGAATTTCCTCATAATTGAGGCTATTTCCCACCTCAACACTTTCCACCGGGAAAACTAAAGATGGATCACCGAAGCACTTTTTCAAGAGCAACACATGGAACACGGGGTGAACTAAAGATAGCTCCGATGGCAAGACCAACTCATACACTACCTTAACTTTTCTCATAACCCGGTAGGGACCAATATAGCGGAGATTGAGTTTCCTTTCTTTCCGAGCCGCATGATTCCCTTCATGTTTGATACCTTTAGAAAAACCCAATCATCCACCTCAAACTCCAAATGCCTCCTTCTCACATCCGCATATGACTATTGACGACTCTGAGCACTTTTCAGTCTTTCCCTTATAACCTGAATCTTCACCATAGCCTCGTGAATCGAGCCTGGCCCTATCATAGCTGCCCCTCTAACATCAAACCATCAGACGGGCGATCTATACCTCCACCCATAAAGAGCCTCGAATGGTGCCATTTGGATGCTAGAGTGATAGCTGTTGTTATAAGAAAACTCTATCAAGGGAAAGTGGTCATCCCAACCACCTTTGAAATCCATCACACAAGCTCCCAAGATGTCCTCAAGAGTCTGGATTGTCCATTCCGCCTTACCATCCGTTTGCGGATGAAATGTTGTGTTGAGCTTAACTAGAGTCCCAAGCCCTTTTTGGAAAGACCGCCAAAATTGAGAGGTAAACTGAGTACCTCGGTCTGAAATAATAGACAAGGGCACTCCATGAAGTCGAACAACCTCCTGAATATACAATTTGGCAGAATTATCTGCCGAATTTGTTGTTTTGACCAGTAGGAAGTGTGCAGCGTTGGTCAAACTGTATACCACCACCCTAATAGAATCATAGTGTCGGCGAGTACGAGGTAGGCCTGTAATGAAATCCATATTAATCTCTTCCCACTTCCAAGTGGGAATGCTGATATCTTGAAGTATGCCTCCCGGCCTTTGATGCTCAACTTTCATTTGCTGACAATTCGGGCACTTGGCTAAGAATTTTGCAATGTCCTTCTTCATGCCGTTCTACTATTATATTTCCCGCAATTCATGATACATCTTGGTGGTACCCGAATGGATGGAATACCTGGATCCATGTGCCTCATGCAATATCCAGTCCCTCAAATTATCAACATTTAAAACACATAGATGACCCTGGTACCGCAGTACACCATCTCCCCCTTGGGAGAAGACTTCCACCTTTTGACTTCGAATGACTTCCTTCAGCTTTACTAAAATTGGATCCTCGTCTTGTCTGGCCTTCACATCCGTGACCAAGGACGATTCTAATCCATTTTGCACAACAACGCCACCATCGGTCGAGTCCAATATGACTCCCAACCTCGCAAGTCGATGGACATATTTCACCAACTCTTTCTTTCCCTCATCCACGTGGAACACACTCCCTATAGAGAGTCTACTAAGTGCATCCGCTACCACATTAGCCTTGTCCAGGTGGTAAAGAAAACTCATATCATTGTCCTTCAGTAGCTCCAACCACCTCCTTTGCCGAATATTTAGGTCTTTCTGCGTGAACACATATTGCAAGCTCTTGTGATCCGTGAATACATCCATGTGGAGCCCATACAAGTAATGCCACCATATCTTCAATGCAAACACCACATCGGCCAATTCAAGATCATGGGTTGGGTAGTTCTTTTCGTTGATTTTTAACTGCCTTGAGGCATAAGCTATCACTTTAACATGCTGCATCAACACAAACCCGAGTTCGACTCGCTAAGTATCACAATATACCACAAAACCATCGGTACCCTCAAGTAGAATCAATACCGGTGTTGAAGATATTCGGGTCTTCAACTATTGGAAGCTTTTCTCACAAGCCTCCAACCATTGAAACTTCACCTTCTTCTTAGTCAACTTAGTTAATGGTGCAGCAATAGATGAAAAACCCTCCACAAATCTTCGATAGTAACCCGCTAAGCCCAAAAAACTCCTCATATCTGATGAGTGCATCGTCTGGGACAATTCTTTACCACCTCGATCTTCTGAGAGTCTACTTTGATGCCCTCACCTAATACCAGATGGTCTAAAAATCCCACCGAGTCCAACCAAAACTCACATTTGCTGAACTTTGCATAAAATGGATGATTCTTGAGGGTCTGAAGCACCATTCTCAAGTGAGCGGCATGCTCCTCCTCACTGCGAGAGTATATAAGGATGTCATCAATGAACACAATCACAAACATGTCCAAATATTCCTTGAACACCCTGTTCATTAGATCCATCAAATCTTCAGTGGCATTGGTTAGTCCAAAATACATAACAACAAATTCACAGTGACCATACCGAGTCCTGAAAGTAATTTTTGGGAAGTCACTTTCTCGAACCCTAAGCTGGTGATACCCGGACCTGAGATCAATCTTGGAGAAACACTTGGAACCCTGAAGTTGGTCAAACAAATCATCAATCCTGGATAAACGATACCTTTTCTTAACGGTGACCTTGTTCAACTACCGATAATCAATGCACATCAGAAGCAATTCATCCTTCTTCCGGACAAATAACACTGGTACACCCCATGAAGACTTACTCGACCTAATAAAGCCCTTATCTGACAGGTCCTTCAACTGATCCTTCAATTCTTTTAGCTCAGCTGGAGCCATTCTGTAAGGCGGAATAGGTATAGGCTGCCTGTCGGGAAGAAGAGTTATACCAAAATCAATCTCCCGCTCGGGAGGGACACCTAAAAAATCATCAAGAAAGACCACTGGATACTCACGTACTACTGGTATAGACTGGATAGTTGGGGTTTCGGACTCATCATCCTTAACCCTAACAAGATGGTGCATACAACCCTTAGAAATCATCTTTCTGTCCTTAAGATAAGAAATAAATCGATCCACAGGCATAGTTGAACTACCCTCACATTTTAAGATAGGCTCACCCAGAAATCTAAACTCTACTAACCAGGTCCTATAATTAACTGAAGCATAGCATACGAATAGCAAATCCATGCCGATAATAACATCAAAATCGGTCATGGCTAACTCTATCAAGTCTGCTAAGGTGCTTATGAAGAACTAAGACTGAGAAATCTCTATACACTTGTCTAGCTATAACTGAGTCACCACTGGAGTAGAAAATGAGAGGGGCTCTAGCAAAACATTGGGACTAACTCTGAAGCTACTGGCTACATATGGTGTCACAAAAGATAGGGTATCCCCCGGATCTAGCAATGCATATACATCAACATGGAAGACTCTCAACATACCGGTGACTACATTTGGTGAGGCCTCCTGCTCCTGATGAGTGGCTAAGACATAGGATCTATTATGGTGCTGCTCGCCAGTTGTGCTAGTACATGCCCCCTGATGTGCTTTGCTTGGGGGTGGGGTTGCTGAACTAGAAGCTAGGCCTCGGCCCCCAACCTGATCCTGTCTCACCGCGGAACAATCTCTGAGCATATGTTCAGGCTTCCCACATCCAAAACACACTGTTGACCCTGCCAAACACTGGCTTGTGTGCCCTCAGCCGCACCTACGACAAGCTAAAATACTGGAGTCTGCGGGCCTACTGCTATGACCCCTCGAGCTTGACGCTCGCCCTCTATGATCATGTCTGGGCCTAGATGGCACACTCAGTGCTGAAGATGCTGGGGCTGATGATCTCTGGTGGGTCTGCTGTAGGTTCCCACCACCAGACCTCTGCTGAGAGAATCTGTGGTCCTCAGTCCTGGACCTCTTGGCCTCCCTCTCCCTCGAATGTGCCACTTCCATCTGCTGAGTGTACAACACAATGCGAGGGAAGTCCATGTCCATCAGCACAGTTGTCCTACATTCATTGTTAAAATATCCTTCTATACAATGCAAAAATCTGCTCACCCGCGCCCGCTGGTCGGCCACTAACTCCGGGGAATACTTAGATAGGAGGGTGAAGTCAAGGGTGTACTCTTAAACCATAATCCTTCCTTGTTTTAAATTCACGAACTTGACTGCTTTCAACTCCCTCATCTCTCGAGGGAAGAATCATTCTAGGAATGCAACCTGAATATCCTCCCATATGATCGGACCTGCTTCTGCAACCCTGCTTTTCTTCCACTGAAGGAACCAAATATGCGCAACCCCTTTCAACTGGTAGGAGGCCAACTTTGTGCACTCAACACTACTCACCCCCATAACCTAGGTAATCTTTACAATCTCATCAATGAAATCATGTGCGTCCTCATCTACCTTGGACCCTAGAAACTCCAGTAGGTTCATCCTCAAGAAGTCCCGTACTTGAGCCGCCTCCGCATTGCCATTTTGCGAAACATGCGCAACAGCCTGCTGATTGACCTGAGCGGTCAAGGCCTGCGCAAGCATCTGAATGGCAGCTCGGAACTCAGCATGAGCGGCTGGCTCTAGTGCCTGAGGCTCCTGAACTGGTGGGGCTGGTTGATTCTCATGACCATTTCCATCCTCATGGCCCTCACCATCTCCATTCCACCTTCCATTCACTCTTCGAGGAGCCATGATTCTGCAATCACGAATAGCACGAATTAGAATGATAGAAAGGCTTTTCATCGCATGACATAGATCATGAAAGAAGGGAACATTTCCTAAAACGTCTAGTAGCCTCATCATCATGACTGTGGCAGGCTTCACACCCATGAAAAAGACTCTACCTAAAGAAGCTTTCAGACTCCCTAGGACATATCAGACCTATGGCTCTGATACAAAGTTTGTCACGACCAAAGCATAGACTCGGATCGTAGACACTTGATAAAGGACCCTGAGAGACCCCAAGTCGACCCATGGCATAAGTGTACAACTAACTCATTCGATAAACATGAAGAAAATCATCAATATAACTAAGTGGAAGTCTAGTTCAACATAACATCAGAAGAACATCCGAAGCTAATGCATACATAAGTCTGAAAAGCCTCTAGTCTAGACGAGTTGATGGGACAAAACCCCCAACTAACTCAATAATATGGAAACTGAAATATGACATGAATCTGAAAGTCTAGTCCTCGAAAGATGAGGATTCACCAATCACGAAGGTGCTAACTCTCATAAGAGACTACGAGCGGGGTTGAGCCTGATAATCGAATCCTGCATCATATAATGATGTATCATAGAAAGTATGCAGTCAGTACATGGAATGTACCGAGTAAGCAAGGTAAGTACAACCGCTTTAGAAAAGTAAATCAGTTAAAACATTTCATACCATATCATAAGCTTTCAAGTTAGGTATAAGGGCTACAGGCATTCATTCTAAAATCAAAATCTTATATCTAAAATCTTATGACCATGCTTAGCTTTACAACATCATGACTAACTCGAATGACTCAAAGCTGAACATAACATTTATATCAAAAGTTGAACATTGAGTCAAACCTTACCTTTAGAACATGGATGCATAAGGTAATCATCAGGAATAATGAATATGCAAATCTGAATGATATAGACAGTGGGATACTCGTCACTTAACCGACATACCACGATAAAGCTTACATGGTCCCAACTATCACAGTCAAGTGGGTAGAGCCATCCATAACCTTGCTAGGGCGATGAACGATACCATGATATCAATATCAAGCTGAAGGGCCAATCGGGCTGGGGATATCTCACAAGGGAGGTCCCAATAATATAATAGTATCAACCTACATTGGCGCATAGTTCTAGGGCATAGTGTAATTGACCCTTAACCCACTCGGTGCTAGACTCTTCTCCCAAAAAAACATGCAATGCTCTACATCGTATATAACGAAGCTCAATTTCATCCATTGACGAAGCTCAACATAAAATCATACATAACTCAACATCGTATGAAATGAAACTCATCATTGTGTATTTACAAAGCTCATAATTAAATCATGCATAGACTAAGCGTCATATAGATATGAAGCTCAACATTGACATACATCTCAATCATGAATTCATGCATATGGGAGACTTTATTCCGAAACATACCACAAGCTCTATCATAGGTGGGAGAATCTACTCCAAATAATTTGGTAAGCTACATGTAGAAATATTTAACAAAAATTGGGAAAGTTCACTTCAAACAATGTGGCCAGCTTATGTCGGGAAAATTATCTGTTTAAATCAACATGTGGGCATCACCCAAAGCTTTGTCATACTTGGATCTAATCAATTTATTTCGAAAACAACAACATAATCATGGGTAGTTTTAGAAACATTTTCTTCATCATCAACCTCATCATCATCACACACTTTTCATAAATCACTTCTTTTATAAACTCATCATCCATGGACGTTTTAGATTCAAAATTTGGGAAACAATTTTCATAAGGAAAAACAACTTAGAATCCTCCCAAGCTTTATAATCCATCAATATAAATGCAATCTAATCATACCCATGTATAGTGATTGAAGAATCATGCAATTGGGTAAAACCCCATACTTGATCGTAAACAATTTATCATATTTTGATAGAAATTGGGAATGGGTTTGGAAGGAAGCACCCACTCATAGCCTTACATACCTGAGAATGGTGAATTCTAACACCCTCTAATTACCCAAGCTAAGATTCCAATGGAAACATTGATATTTTGCCTTGAATATCCTCTTCAAACCTTCAAACTTGCATACATGGGGAGAATGGTTTAGAATAGATTTTTCCCTGCTAAAACCCCACCAAAACGAGCCTTAAATGACGTAGTATAGGTCTTAGGAACGTAGGAATTATGAAAAGACCCTTACGGAATTCGTAGGAAAACAGTGCCAGGTGGTCCTAACAGACGACCTTAGAACTCGTTAGCACATGCAACGACTTATCGAGTTGCTCATCAATTACACTGGATAACAGGTCTGCTGGGGCTCGTGAAGGATGACTTAATGACTCATCCCCCATGACCACGACTCGTGGTCAACTCCCGTCAAGTAAACTACCTTAACATCAATGAAAACCCACTTTTCTTGATCATGACTTACCTCACGAGTCATTGGGATAGACCATGACTCGTGGGGTCCCTTTTGTTAAGTACACTAGACAGCTCCTCCATTTATTTTCCCACACCACCCCACGATTGACATGACAACTCGTGGTGGCTAACCACGAGTCGTTCCCTCACTCGTTGGGACCTCAATCCTTTACTTCCTCCAGGCCTCCCCACGAGCCACCTGGAAACTCTTGGGGTCTCCTCACGAGTCTTCCCACGACTCGTCCTGTGCCTGCAACATCAATTTCCCAATTTCCCGTTTCAACTCCAGGGTCTGATCTTTGAGATTCCGGGGTATAGCAGTATGGTTTTGATCGAATCAACCTCCCAAGGAACACATACCCACACCATTATTTTCAAGACACCCTCATTATTGATCTCTGTCATCCTGGCCTCCCCTCACAAGACCTTATCATGAATTTTGCTCAGTTTGGTATCTTCAAACTGCCTAGACTTAATCTCATCTAGGAACAATGATCTGGCCTATATATTAGCCAATACTCCACCCTACTCTGACACTGATAACACTCAAACTCACACTTCCTGACAAAGTATGAAGCAGTCATTGTCAAAAAAGAAATCAACTAAGAGGTTGGGGCCAAACCCACATAGAATAGGGAGAGATCTAGACTAATGCTGAAAATTGAACTTGTTGGTGAGTTATCCCTTAATTGGGGGGTTTCAAAGAAAACAATATTAAAAGAATATTATAATTGTGATTGATATCAAGATTTGCAAATAACGTGGGTAAGTATTCCCCATGGATTAATAACTACTTCGGGTATACACACGTGATCAATCCCAATCCTTACTTGTTGAACTAATAACTAGGGTTCATCCAAATGACTAGTTAATCCCTATTGGATGACTTCTCTCAATCACCAGGACAGGTCTCATGAGCGATTTCAAACTAACTGTTATCAATATGTTCCAAATTTAACTATTTTGTGACCACATCTCAAGTTAATACAATGATAGTAAAGACCAAGAGTTTGTTGTAATTCTCTTTTCCTAATCTTTACTTCTCTAGGTTCAAGCAAGTAAAGAATTTGGGCAAGTCCTAATGTTGTACACCGTTAAGAAACGGTTAAAGATGAAGAGAATGCAATACAAGCTTTTTGCATTGGTTTTGAATTACTTTTGTGTAATCCTTGTTTGTTAGTCCACCATGGTTCTCACAACCCCTAGTTGTGGAAGTTTTAGCCTCTCATGGTTGTAAAATTACAATTTGTATTCATAGACAAACGCATATATAAAATACTTACAGTAACAATTGGAAGAAAACCAAAATTTGAATATCAAAGAACAATCTCAAGAGCAATGAAGGAAATCAGAAATTTTATCCCAAGAATTGATCCTCAAAACTTGATAAAAATTCACAAAAATAATTCTTCATACGTCTACTAACTTGATTCTATCCTTCACTAATGAAAATAAAACATAAAGTCTATTTATACAGACATTAGAAATCCTTTCCTAAGCTAATAGAGAGTTTTCCATATCTGGTGCCGATTGTTTCACGACTGGACGTACGACCTGTAGTAGGATTGTACGGGTCATACCTGCTTCTCATAAGTCCTTGGTTGCTGCTGATTCAGCTAAGTGTTCGCAGGCTGTTACAACTCGTTATTTCATCCTACAAGTCATATGATGCTTATTTGGTTTGACTCTGAGAACTCTGACATCTTATGGAAATCTTAACGAGTGTTGTGGTACGACTCATACCTTCTTCCTACGACTTGTACTATCTATAGTGTCTGATGTTCTGCCATGTATCAAAGAATCTTCTGAAGTTCACCACAACTCATGGTACGATTCGTACATTGATGCCATGATTCATGAGTCCATCCGTACTAGGAGTCTGCCTTTATGCAATTTCCTCTGAACAATTCAACGACTCCAGTTACAGCTCGTGCCATCTTGGTACGGCTCGTAGTGAGAGTCGTATGTTTCCTTCTTCTCAATTTAGCCTTCGGACATTATCATGGTTCTCAGTACGGCTCGTACAGTCTAGGTACGACTCATACTGATACTTGTACATTAGCGGATTTTGTGCATTTTAAGACTTTTTTTGCACAACTTTACTACAACCCTTATTTTCCCTGCAATCAAAGTAAAAGTGCCTTATATCCATATAAACATACCCAAGTTCATGCTATTTTCTCAGTTTTAAGTGTCAAAAGTTCTTTAAACTCACTACACACCAACACCCTCAAGTTAAGTCTTTTGCATGTCCTCAGGCAAAGAAAAATAAAAATTAAACACGACGCTTAACTAGAAAATAAACCTAGGATACTACAGCAAACATCAAAAGAAAATTTTCACTATTAACTCAAAAAGCTTTTGACCCTTTTCCCATGAACCAAATCGGCACATGCACTACAAGAAATCACAAAACATGATAAACAGGGATCAAGATATGTCATCTAGCTATTAACAGGTAGTCAAGTCCTCACCGATTCTTTTTACACAGACCATTGGTAGAGTTAAAACATAAAACCATGTACCCTCACAGCAAATCAAGTCCCCCATTCACAGATATAGTAAACTATATAGCATGGGACTGAACAAGCGAGACCCACACTCCCATAAGAAGTTCCAAATACTGCACATCGTATACCATAGGATTGCCCTTATTTTCTCTACTTCGGTTTGTCAGATGATAAGGTTAGGATCACCATAGGACTTTATTTGGCTTGTAATGTAGGTTTTCAGGCTGGGTATGGTAAAATTTGATCTTTTTAAGTGACTAAAAGCCTTCCTTGGAACTACATACATGTGGCTCCATTTTTTCACTTTTTCACCCTTTTTGCTTTTTTCAACTTTTTCCTTCTTTTTCACCCTTTTTATGCAATTCTATAGGTGTGGTGTGTTTCTTCAAGCTCTTCATGGATCATTCTCTTTTTGAATTTTGTTTTTCAATTTTTCTTTTCTTTTTCTTTGGTCACATCACACCTAATTGTTCACTTTTTTTTCTTTTCTCTCACTTTTTTAACCTTTCCACTATTTATGCATCCATACTCTAGCCATCCTCAACTTAGGCATTTTGCCTATGTTGAGATTCACAATGTCCAAGGAGAGACCGTGGCCAAAATAGGTTCATTATAAAAAATGGGTACAGTTAATTGATTAATCAAAGAAAAATGATCTATTTAAGGCTCAAAAATTTGGATCAAGGGAATCATATCATTTTAGTGGGGTTATTCAAGCTAAAAATGGGATAAACAAGAACGGCATATGATCCTTTCCTAACCAATCATCCTAAAACCCTATGCAAAGACCAACCGGGCAAGTTCTAGATCCTTTACACAGTATTGAACTAAGTGTCAGACCTCACTCACTCATGATACATGATTTGCATTCACCCTACCTGTCCGGTTTATTCATGGCTTAACAAAAACGACATATGCTAATATACTAAATGACATAAAGAACCACATAAATCATGCATACAATCACAAGTGCACTGCTAATCATAAATTTTTTGTAAAACAGGGTCAATTTTTCAAAATATCAAAACTAGTGCAATTTATTGGCTGAGTACTCCTAAGCTAATTTATAATTAAACAAAATCACAAAATAAAATCCTAAACATTCCTGTTCTCCTACATAGCATGCCTGATAAAAAAAACATGACAAGAAAAACCCTCAGGCGAATCAAAATCCTAAAAATACAAGTACACCCCCTCCCCTTTTTTAAAAAGCGTGATTTGTCCCTGAAGCATTGAATGTAAGAACCGAGCGAAGGGAACATACATGCGGCGCACTAAGCACTCCTGTCATACTATGGAGGAGGTGCCTCTACTGCAATCATGGTGCTGGCGGTGGTCGTGCACTCAATGGTGGGTCAATAGGGGCAGTGGCTATCCCCTCAATAGTCTCAATCGTCTCTACGGCCTTTAGAATTGTCGAGGTTGAATGTGGCTCACTCAGAGGGTCCTTGCCACTAGCAAGCTCTATCTGGGCCATGGTGGAGCTACTTGCTCCTCTAGCTCATTCCTGCATCTCTGAAAAGTGTGTTCCATGAGTCTGTAGGCTCTCAACTCATGCCTGCTTGCATTCGCTTTTCTCTCAAGTGTGTGTCCTCAGTCAGGGACAGGCTTCACAAGCCTTCCTATGACTCATGGTTTCATACTACGACTCATAGGATGGCTCATTGGGATTATCCCTACCTAAATTTTTGTTTAGTTTGCAGGGGGTTTTATTTTAAAGTTGGGTACTAACACTTCTCCAGTTGTAGGGATGCATTTTACCAGTTTTATAACTACTCATTCCTCAGACCTGTAACTCAATCTTTTTACATTTCAATGCACAATTTAATCAAGTTCAAGTTCATACCTAGTCGCACACAGCTCAGTTACACCCCTGGTCATTGTCCTTTTCTAATTTTTCAAGCAATGAGAGGACTCTCAGGGGGTTTAGCAAATGTACATCAAGCATACAAGTTATATCTATCAATTTTGAAGGAATACATTTACTTGAATGTTGATACTTCAACTGTGAATCAAGAATAGGGTTTGAATTGTGGTTTTCTATGTAATCTCTAAGCTAGAACTTTGTTTAATAATTCCTGGTGATGAGTTATGGGTGTGAGGGAGTCGTGAGTTTAGGTTTGGTGAGCGTGGAAGAGTAATATGACTCATTTGAGCATTTATAGGTCCTAGGGCTGATTTCTTAAAAAATCTAGGCCGAGTCGGGAAGATTTAAAGTTTTTTACCCATCACGACTCACATCATGAGTCGTAGGAGGATCCTACGACTTGTCCCTTAGACTTGTAACAGAGAGATTGAGAGACATACCTGTGGACCTATGATCACATCTTACGACTCGTACAATGTGGGTATGATTCGTACTATGAATTGTAGGTCTTTTCTTTTCATTGTTCATAGCCATAGTGAGTACCACGACCCATACAATGGGGTTACAAGTCATAGGATCAACTGTACCCTGAACTCATGAATTGAAGTACATCTCTGATTCTCACCACGACTCGAGATACGACTCATACAACCCTCTTACGAGTAGTACTAAGAATCATAGCACCTGCCTATTAAGCAATTTTTATGCCACCTATTTTGTCCTCCATGCACACTAAATAGAGATTAGTTAATTAACTTTGGTTACCTCATAAGAAGTGCTTGATTTAATGTCGCGGCACGATGCAGGTGGCTCGGTTACTCAAAATTCACCAAACCACCACTTGGGTTGTCTCCCTAGAAGCACCTAATTTAACGTGGCGACATGACCCAAGTCTATTGACTACTCAAACTTCATCTTCATCTTCTATTTATAAGACAACTTTGTATTCTTTCGCTTTCTTCATTGACTGACAGATGTTGTAGGTGACCTCTTCTTTATTGAGTCTGAACTTCAACTAGCTAGCCTCCACATCTACTAAAGCGCTCCTAGTAGCAAGGAATGTTCACCCGAAAATAATGGGGACCTCAAAATCAACCTCGTAATCAAGGATCACGAAGTACGCCAGGAATATAAATCTATCAACTTTGACAAGAACATCGAACAGGATCCCCACAGGCTTCCTCACAGTTCTGTCGGCCATCAGCGGGCGCATGGTAGTCGGTGTGGGGGCTCCCAAGCCCAGCTACTTAAACACAGACAATGGCATCAGATTGGTGTTTTCTCCCAAATCACAGAGTGTCCTTGCGAACTCAACATCGCCAATTGTGCATGGGATATAAAGGCACCTAGATCTTCCTTCTTCTAGGCCAGGACCTGTGAAGCTATAACACTACAATGGTGTAAATTATCAAAGGGCTCATAGGTCACGGACCTCTTCTTCGTCACAAGGTCCTCACGAACTTGGCATATCCCGGCATCTGTTCCAACGCCTCGACTAATGGTATGTTTATAGATAATTGTTTGAGTATTGATAAGAATTTTTCAAACTTACCATTGTCTGCCTTCTTCTTCATTCTTTGGGAGAATGGTGGCAGTGGTCGTGGAATAGCCTTGTAAATTTACTTGGCTTCTTTTTCATCTTCAGGACCATTTTCACCATTTGGGGCTTCAGTCAACTCACATTCTTATTATGTCCCTTCTCAGCAACATCCTTGTCATCTTTGATCACTCTTTATTTCTTCCTTTCAACTACAACCGGTAGTTTCAACTACAACTGGGTAAAGGGGTCAATCATTGTCTTTCAAATCCTAGTCATCATAGCCATACATTGACCATCATTCATTGGATTTTGGACTGTGTTGCTAGGTAGTGTACCATTGTGCCTAGGGTTTGTAGATGTTGATAGTTTCCCTAGCTATTGTTTGATCTTCTTGATAACCGTCGCATGTGACTCCTCTCTATGACTCGTGCTTGATATATCACTATGGATGTCTTTCAATTAATCATCTATGGACCTCACCTACTTTAGCATCTCAGCCATCATGCTTTCTATCTTTGATTGCCCAGCCTCCCCCTCGCGTGCATTAGGAGGCATGTATAATCCAGCTGGATCATTGCGAAAACCATCATTCCTTCTCCAGTCTTCCTCGCACTCATGACCTTGGCTTCTATATGTTTACCCATTCCGGTTATAGTTGTCTCTATATTGGTTTCTACCTTGGTTTACAGAACCTTGGCGCCAAGTGTCTTGTCCAGACCCTTTGGCGTTGGCTCGAAAACTCACCACCTTGTTGTCCAAGAAGTTTGCCTCCTCCTTGGAATCTGAGTGGTACGACCCTGGCTCCTGTCCCTGTTTCCCAACTATGTTCACTTTCTGGCTCCAACTCTCGTGATGTGCTTAGTAAGCAAATCCAATGATGTGCGCATATGACCCAATTCCTGGTCACGCTCTTCTTCTTTCCAACGTTGGTCTATAGTCAAACCAACAACATATGTACTGGCCATTTCATCTATTTCCCGAGTGTTCCATGCTCTATTTATATTTGTCACCCTATCAAGAATAGTAGCGGCTTGCTCCCATGTGTGACTCATCAATGCTCCTCCCGCCACTGTGTCTGCTACTGCTTTCGTACTTTTTTCAACGATCTATGGAAAATCTCCAATAGACTATTATGAGAAATTATGTGATTCGAGCACTTGGTCGTCTTCTTTTTCAACCTCAACCAGGTCTTATGTAGTGCCCCAGTCTTCAGTTGTAAGAAATTGTAGATGTCATCCTTAAGCTGTAGAATCCTGGAGGGTGGAAAGAATCTCTCTAAGAAGGCTTGCTTGAGTTCCCTCTAGTTGGTAATGGACTCGTTGGGCAACTCAGATAACCATAATCTGGCCTCCCTAGATAGAGAGAAGGGGAAGAGTCTTAGCCTTATAGAATCTTGCTGACTCTGGGCAACCTATGCGCCTTGCATATTGATCACGGGAAATAATATAGGTCCCGTGATACGCTTTATAGCTTAAATTAGTCGTGTTGTCTAAGCTATTTGATACATTTTCATGTGATTTTA
>JACEIK010000362.1:297652-327683 GCA_018107945.1 Datura stramonium
GGAATAAAATAATAAACCAGCTAAAAAGAGATTCTTTTTCCTTAATTAACAAAATTGAAACTATATGAAATATTTACTATAATTAGATAAATAATAAATCAAATAAAAAGAAAAATAAATCAGAATTTATTAAATCAATTAAGGGAGTAACATAAAACAGACTGTAAGAATAAGTCAAGAAATTATTTTCCTTAGTTAATGAAAATCATAAATCAAAGATCCATCAATAAAGCTCCATTTACCATAGATGAGAGATATCGCGTACAAGAAAAGAATTAGTCAAAAAATGGGAATTATTTTAAATTAAGACTAATCAAAAGAGAGCAAGCTATCATTCAATACAGAAATAAATAACTACATAAATAAATATATAAATTAAGCAAAACAGTTAGGGAATATGGACATAATTACATGCTTGGATCAAAACCAAAATGACATAGTCAGATTAATTATAGCTAAGAGTTAAATCGAGAGAGATGTTCACAAATCGGTGAATATTAAAATTATTCTATATCATGCGAACGAATCCTATATACCATATTTAGCACGTTAATTAAATTTCAATTAATTAAAAAATTGAGACAATCAAATGACGAGATTAATTACGGGATTTTGCTAAACCTAGCATCTTAAATTCATCATATAAGCATGAATTACGAATCAATCATTAGTAGTTACAGAGATATTTTAATTCTACCCACCTCCACAAGAGAAAATAAGTAAAATGACGACAGGCCAACTAATACGTTCATAAGAAAAATACAATGTCATGGTTCCGTTTCTAGACAAGGGAGCTCACACAATATTAGAAGTTATGCAGAGGGAAAGGAAAACGATGAGACAGTCTTACATATATACACACATATATGCATATTGAAAATACCAAAATCAAAATAAGAAATTACTTCCATAATAGCCAATAAGAACAGTAATATGCATACATTCCTAGCCAAAACTAAAGAATATTAGTTCAGATCACAGAAACAAAGTAAACCAGATAAAATATTTAGGGCTTTAGGTGTGATGTTCTAAAGTCAAACATAAACAATAGTAACAAACATGATTGTCACCTAGATATAATTAGGCATAGGTAAGGACAAACGAGAAAAAAAATGAAATCTCAAAATAATCAATATCACGGACAGATCTTCATAGATCTATCCGGTGAACGAGCTTGTAAGGTGATGACGGGGAAGGATGAATGAACGGGGAGATCTGGGTGTTGGTAGGGTCTTGGTGGCTATTTTTTCGACGTTAACGGGCTTTGTCGGAGATCAAAATGAGGGAGAGGGAGATCTGGTGGCAGATCCATATGGTGGTGGCCGGAGAGGAGGAGAGAAGAAGAAAGGAGGAGAAGGGGCTGCGGTGGTGGTGACGGCTGGTTCGGCATTTGGGAACAATGGGAGACGAAGGTTTTTCCGGTGGTGCTCTGGTGACGGGAGGAAAGAAAATGAAGGAGAAGGCTATTGTTTCTTGGTTGTTGGCGTTAGCGGAGTGTGGTAGTGATTCGGCTGGTTGTTTTTCGGTGGGGTTTAAGGAGAAGATAAAGAATGGACGGCCTAGGGGTCTGGTGCAGCAGGTTTGGTAGAGGGGAGAAGGTGATGAGGGAAAAGGGAGGCGACTGAGGTAGGTGTGAGGAAGAATAGAGAGGGAGCGTGAAGAGGTGTGAGATGGAAGTTTCCGATCGAGGCAATGAGGTGGCTTCGGCTGGTTATTTACCGGAGAAAAGGATGAAGAGGGAGTTGGGATGGAGGGTGCGGTGCTAGGGATTGAGAGAAGAGAATGAGAGGAAAATGAGAGTTGGCTAGGGTTTAGGGTGAAATAATAAAGGAAAGTGGGAAATTGATCTAGATCGTTGGATTGGATGTGACAGACGGCTAGGATTAGATATGCATTATTTGGGTCGGGTCATGGATCGTCCGGCAGGTTGCAGATAATAAATGAATAAAATTAATTTGAGGCTAAATTGAATTTAAAAATTAGCCAAAATTGACTCAAAAGGGGTTAGAATTGGTAAAATTTAGGTAGAAAATGACTAAAGTTTAAATAAATTGGAAGGAATTTTCAAATAGCTGCTATATAATTAATAAAATACCATACTTGTAAATAATTTAATAAATAGGTAACATAATAGTTNGACTGGCACCTGGTACCCTACTAGGATCCTAACTGGTTGAGCTAACTGAGCCTAAGCACTTCTAATGTAGGGCTGGCACTAACTCTTAAATCAAGGAAACAACGAGCTATATCTCGGTTGTAAACACAACCTCCGGCCGACAAGGCCTTATAGCCACCTGTGAAAGAAAACAACTAACCAGAACAAGCAGTAACAGGGAATCCTATGCGGGCCGATAAGACCACCATGATGTATAGTTATGACTGTAAAGTAAATCCAAAGCTACACCAAACTATGGCCGACAAGGCCGCTAATCTATTAGTTGAACAAGGCCTCACACGGCCAGCACATAAACTGAAGCACATATAGGCCCCACATGACCAATAACAGCTAACCACAGGGAAATAGATAGAATCTGCAAGCCTCTAGGAAGAATACGATGGTCGGGACAAGGCCCCGACCTACCCATAAACTGTACAGTCAAAAGGGGTAAATCTTCAATCTACAGGCTCCGGAAGAAAGGAGCTAATTATTCTGACGATGAGGGATGAAAGCTACGAGGGACCTGCTCCTCGTCTATCCATACCTTCAGGAAAGTAATGAAGCGCCCCAGAAAGGGCGTCAGTACAACATGTACTAAATATGTAAGGCAATAACTGTAGATAACTGAGTAGTAAAGATAAAGCTAAAATGATTGAAAGAGAGGGGACAAAAGTCATATCTGAATAGCTGGGTTTCTATTATCTAGTCTACCAATAACTAAAGCAAACAAGGACCTTACCTGGCTCCCAAAAGCCGGAAGGTACAACCAGCACAGAACAACCCACCTGGGGTCCCTAAAAGCCCTGGTGAGTACACATCAATCTATATACCCCTATCAAGGTCATAACGGGTCATACTAGTAGTTATAGTCATCCTGCCAGTCCCCTAGGTCTGCAACTGAGCCCCCTCGGCTCCTGACTGTAGCTGTGTCTGAGTCCAGTGGACTCCTGATATCTACACCCTAGGCACGAGGCTCGTCGGCGGTGTGGTGCCGATACAGCATATGTATAATAGTCCATCCATGGAATGGACTCTATGAGGACCTAGGACCCCATCTTCATCCCTCGCGGACGACATACATCTCTTTATGGAGCGACGTCATCTCGCCCCTGGCGGGAGTCGACACAGCTAGTAACCCTGGGGTTGGTCATGGAGGGCTATAAAGGAAATTCAAATCCCAACACGACGTAGAATACTAGTCTTAGCTAATAACAACGACTATTCATGATTACATACTTCTGATCCTCTTACTGGGATTTAGACTGAGTTACAATGTTATAGGAACTAACTTGCCGAAGGAAACTGCCTTAACATACCTCGATTACCGATTTTTGATTAACTAATAAGTTCCAATTCGTATTCAATAGCTCTTCCCAACTGAAATCGTGTTACTGGAAATATAGGACTAGTTTTAACACTAAATTCAAAAAATAGGAAAACTTTATATATAAATATTAACTATATTTCAACTTTACGGCAGTCAAAAACTTGTTATTTCTCGAAAGTCTAGAAGGGAGAAAGGCTTACTTAAAGCCTATGATCGTATTGACACTAGTTTGGAGAAATTTCAACAACTTTGGCTCAGCGGGACGATAATTCGCCGGGCGAATTTCACGAAACTAACTCCATAGAAATGCTCCCTGTAGCCTTATACTTCGATACCCAAAGTTAATTCGGATTTGAACGGCATTTTGTAGCGTAAAGGGGGAAAATTTACTTGGTTCCTTCGTACCTTTTCTCTACTGGTCGAGTAATATCTGAAAATAACTTAAAATCAAACAATGAGACTTATATATACTTGAGGCAGTGGACAAGGCAACGTGGCACAGACCTCAACGCACCAATTTACGGGCGTGCCACATTGGGTAACCCGGAGGGGGCTGCTCCATGCCACGTTGCCCCTCTGGGAAACTTGGTTTAGCCTCCTCCCATGAATCCCGACTTTGCACTCATTCGGCCTTTCCCCGGGCCCTTTCCTCGTACGTATGGCACTCTAAAATTCTTAATAATGTACGAAAATGTCAACTAAATGTTAGAAACTTACGCGGTGTAACATCCTCCCCCCTTTAAGAACATTGGTCCTCGAATGTTAACTTCTATTTGAAAGAACCTTAACCTTGCAATTACTTATTCTGGAAAAATTTCGGCAGAGTCTCCCCTTCATACAATACTATCACAACTTTTTCACAATAAGATTGGAATCAATTAAGTTGTACACAACACACAAATCATAAAGCCATAACTGAAATACTAAAGATACCTTAACTGCACGGCCTAAGCTAAGCCTGGAACAAATGGGGATATCCGGATTTCATGTCATCCTCAGCTTCCCAAGTCATTTCCTCTCTGTTCTTGTTCCTCCACAATACTTTAACAGAGGCAACATATAGTCCTTAACCTGCGAACTTGTCGATCTAGTATAGCTATTGGAACCTCTTCATAGGCTAATTCCTCAGTAACCTGGACGTCCTTAACTGGCACGACTCGGGACAGATCCCCTATGCACTTTCATAGCACCGACACATGGAAAATCGGATGAATGGATTCTAACTTTGAAGCCAAATCTAGCTCATATGTCGCCTGACCTATTCTCCGGAGTATTTGATATAGACTAATAAATATAGGGCTAAGCTTACCCTTTTTGCCAAACCTCATCACGCCTTTCATCGGCGAGACTTTCAAAAATACCCAGTCACCTACACTGAACTCCAAGTTTCTACGCCGCATATTAGCGTAAGATTTCTGGCGACTCTGAGTTGTCAGCAGACGTTCTCTAATAAGCTTCACTTTCTTTTCTGATTGATGAATTATATCTGGCCCAATTAACCCTGATTCTCCCACTTCAAACCAACTAACTGGGGACCTACATTTTTGCCCGTAATAAGCCTCATAAGGCGCCATTTGAATGCTGAATGGAAACTTTTGTTGTAGGCAAACTCAATGAGCGGTATGTGTTCATCCCAACTACCTCCAAAATCCAGCACACACGCTCGTAACATATCCTCGAGCGTTTGAATCGTACGTTTGGCCTGCCCATCTGTCTAAGGGTGGAATGTTGTACTTAGATTAAACTGGGTTCCCAAACCTCTCTGGAAAGACTGCCAAAATCTAGCTGTGAATTTTGCTCCCCTATCAGAAATGATAGATACTGGGACACCATGTAATTTGACTATTTCTATGATATACAATTCAGCGTAGTCTTCGGCTGAGAAAGTAGCCCTGACTGGCAGAAAGTGGGTTGACTTTTTCAACCTATCAACGATGACCCATATAGAATCAAATTTACGCCTGGTACGAGGTAACCCTATCACAAAGTCCATATTAATCGCCTCCCATTTCCACATAGGCACTGCTATTTCTTGTGTCAGTCCACCAGGTTTCTAATGTTCGACTTTCACCTGTTGGCAATTAGGACATTGAGATAAAAACTTTGCTATCTCCTTTTTCATTCCCGGCCACCAGTAAATCTCTTTTATATCATGATACATCTTTGTTGAGCCCGGAAGAGAGTAAGGGGAATAATGCACCTCGCCCATAATTTACTGGTGAAGTCCTGCCACATCTGGAACACAGAGGCGATCCTTATATCTCAAAACTCCATCTTCAGTTACCTGGAAATCTGTAACTTCCCCTCGCTGAACCTTATCTCTAAGCCAAACTAGGTTAGGGTCTTCGCACGCCGTTCTTTCACTTCCACAACTAATGAGATACTGCCGTATTCTGAATGACTGCTCCACTGTCTCCTGAATCTACTATACAGACGGCCAAATTGGCTAACTGATGCAATTCTCGGGCCATTTCCCGTTGTCCAGGTTTCAAGTGTGCTAAACTCCCCATAGACTTACGGCTGAGGGCATCTACTACAACATTGGCTTTCCCTGGGTGATACAAAATATTCACATCATAGTCTTTCAACAACTCTAACCAGCGACGCTGTCGTAGGTTTAATTCTTTTTGTGTGAAGACATACTGGAGGCTCTTATGATCAGTAAAAATATCTACACACACGCCATATAAATAGTGCCTCCATATTTTCAAGGCATGAATCACCGCAGGTAATTCCAGGTCATGGGTGGGGTAGTTCTTTTCATGCTTCTTCAGTTGTTTGGAAGCATAAGCAATTACTTTATCGTGCTACATCAGAACACATCCCAACCTGATGCCTGAAGCATCGCAGTACACCGCATAACCCTCTGATCCTTTTGGAAGGGCTAATAACGGTGCCGAGGTCAGTCTGTCTTTCAATTTCTGAAAACTCTGTTCACATGCTTCAGTCCAGTGAAATTTGACTACTTTCTGAGTTAACTTGGTCAAAGGTGCTGCTAAGGTAGAAAATCCTTCCACAAACCTCCTGTAATACCTGGCTAACCCCAAGAAACTACGTACCTCAGTCGGGGTGGTAGGGCTAGGCCACGTCTTTACTGCTTCAATTTTCTGTAAGTCCACCTGAATGGAGGCATCTGACACAATGTGGCCCAAAAAGGCTACTAAATTCAGCCAAAATTCACATTTAGAAAACTTCGCATACAGCTGGTGATTCCTGAGAGTCTGGAGTATTGTTCGTAGGTGATCCTGGTGGTCCTGAGCGGGAATATACCAGAATATCATCAATAAATACCATCACAAACAGGTCTAGATACGGCCTGAAGATGTTGTTCATCAAGTCCATGAACACTGCCGGAGCATTCGTCAGTCCAAAAGACATGACTAGGAACTCAAAATGGCCATACCTGGTCCTGAAAGCGGTTTTTGGAATATCCTTCTCACAAACCCGACCTAATGGTACCCTGACCTTAAGTCAATTTTGGATAAATATTTTGCCCCCGTAACTGGTCAAACAAATTGTCTATTCTGGGAAGCGGGTACTTATTCTTGATAGTGACTTTATTCAGCTGTCGATACTCTATACACATACAGAGAGAGACATCCTTCTTTCTTACAAATAGGACTGGTGCTCCCCACGGGGAAGTACTCGGCCTGATGAAGCCCTTATCTACCAAATCTTTCAACTACTCCTTCAACTCTCTGAGCTCAGCAGGAGCCATCCGGTATGGAGGAATAGATATGGGCTGAGTACCTGTAATAAATCAATTGCAAAATCGATTTCCCGTTCTGGGGGAATGCCAGGTAGCTCATCTAGAAATACATCTGAAAATTCATTAACTACTGGAATGGACTGAAGAGTCGGAGATTCTGCTTGAACATCCTGAACTTTGACAATATGATAAATGCATCCCTTTGCTATCAATTTTCTCGCCTGAAGATAGAAAATAAACCTACCTTTTGGTGTGCTGCACTACCTTTCCACTCCCGCACTGCCTCTCTGGGAGAGTGAAATCGGACAATCTTGGTCCAACATTCTACATTGGCATAACATGGAGCTAGCCAATCTATACCCATAATTGCATCAAAATCAACCATCTCTAATTCTACCAAATCTGCTAAATTCTGGAGACCAACGACCTCTACTATACACCCTCAGTAAACCCTTTTAGCTATAATGGAATCACTAACGGGAGTAGACACTAAAAAAAAGGTCGCTGAAGCAATTCTGGCATAATACCAAACTTTCGAGCCACTAACGGGGTAACATAAGATAAAGAGGAACCTAGGTCTATCAAAGCATATACAGAATGAGAGAAAATGTCCAGCATACCTGTCACACATCCGGCGATGACTCTGACTCCTGTCTCCCCGGTAAAGCATATGTATGATCTGGACCGGTACCTGAACTGGAGGCCCCTGACCTACCTCGGCCTCTACTGGCTGGAGCTGAGGGCATGCGCCCTGCTGGAGATGCTAGGGCGCATGACCCTACTGAAGATCTGTCCTGTCGGTCCCGATCACTCTGACCTCGAGCCAGATAGTCCCTCATCCGATGACCTTCTTGTCCACATGCATAAGAGGTTGTAGAACCATACCTGCATGCCCCAGAATGACGGCGGCTACAAATAGGGCAAAGTGGTACAGTAAATCTGCTCTGCTCTAACCCCCTCTGCTATTGTGATTCTACTGATCGTGAACTCTCTCCGGGCCCTGGCTGTCCCCGACGACCAAACCTGCTCCCCTGCTGTTGTTGTAGAGGTGGGGGTCTAGGTCCACCCTGGGACTCGGTCTGTATATCCCTAGGTCTACTACTGAGGCACTGCTCCTGACGTGCCCTCTCTATCCTTCGCTGCCACTGCCGGATCCCCTCAATATTCTGGGCAAATGCCTGTACATGAGCAATATCCATGTCCTCTCGCAAGGTAGCTGTGATATAGTTCTCTACATATTCTGGATTCAGCCCCATGAAAAACCGGTCCACCTTGGCTGGCATGGTATCTACAAAGGACGGTGTATATCGGGCCAAGGAATCAAACCTCAAAGCATATTCTCGAACATTCATCGAACCCTGCTCCAAATGCAAAAATTTATCTACCCTGTCCTGGCAGACCTCTCGTGGTAGATAATGGTCTAAGAAGGCCTCGGAGAAATTGGGCCAAGTCGGAGGGGGAACATCTCTGTCTCGGGACCTTTCCCAGCTCTCTACCATAGTACCGCAATGTCCCGCAACTAAAATACTGCTAACTCCACTAATTTTGCGGGGATGGCATGCATTACCCTAAAAATTCTCTGCAACTGGTCTACAAAATCCTTAGGGTCCTCGTCCCGATCTGTCCCTGTGAATTGCGGGGGACTCAATGCAAGGAACTCTCAGACCCTCGAGCTACCAAGCCCTCCTGAAGATTCTGCAACTACCGATACTACGGGCTGGCACTGTGCGGCCATCATCTAAGCTAACATAACAACAACACTCATAACCTTCTGATCCGACAGTACTGGTACAGAAACTGCTGGAGGCGGTGCCATCACATTTGCCGCTCCGAGCGGCTCCTGACGTGGTGAAGAGTGCTGGGGAGACCGAGATGAAGCCTCCCTTTCGCCCTCAGACCAGGCAGACTCTGGATGAGGCACCCTGCTAGTGCCCTCTCATGCTGCTACATCCAATCTCCTGCCAGTTGTAGGGTGTCGGGGGTCTTCCATTTCTCTGTAGATAAAAGAAATATGGTAATCTTAGGGATTCAATCCTATACCATACAACTCTATAGCACGACTGGATAAGAAGAAAGAGTAACCATCCTATCATGCCTCGCAGCCTCCTGCCTGTAGTATGTGGTGAACAACACATCCATAGACAAGACTCTATTTAGAACGGCTTGCAAACTCCCTGGGATACGACCTGCTTTGATACCAAGTTTGTCATGCCCCACCTTGGAAGGCATGACTGGAACCTGGTGCCCTACTAGGATCTGAACTGACTGAGCCTAAGAACTTCTAGTACAGGGCTGACACTAACTTTTAAATCAAGAAACAACGGGCTATATCTCGGCTGTTAACACAACCTCCGACCGACAAGGCCTTATAGCCACCTGTGAAAGAAAACAGCTAACCAGAACAAGCGTAACAGGGAATCCTATGCGAGCCGACAAGACCACCATGATGTCTAGTTATGACTGTAAAGTAAATCCAGAGCTACACCAAACTATGGCCGACAAGGCCGCTAATCTATCAACTGAACAAGGCCTCACACGGCCAACACATAAACTGAAGCACATATAGGCCCCACACGGCCAATAACAGTTAACCACAGGGAAATAGATACAATCTGCAAGTCTCTAGGAAGAATACGATGGTCGGGATAGGGCCCCGACCTACCCATAAACTGTACAATCAAAAGGGGTAAACCTTCTATCTACAGGCTCCGGAAGAAAGGAGCTAACTGTTTTGATGATGCAGGCTAAAAGCTACGAGGGACCTACTCCTCGTCTATCCGTACCTGCAGGCAAGTAATGCAGCGCCCCAGAAAGGGCGTTAGTACAACATGTACTGAATATGTAAGGCGATAACTGTAGATAACTGAGTAGTAAAGATAAAGCTGAAATTACTGAAAGAGAGGGGACAGAAGTCATACCTGAATAGCTGGGTTTCTATTATCTAGTCTACTAATAACTAAAGCAAACAAGGACCTTACCTGGCTCCCATAATCCAGAAGGTACAACCAGCATAGAACAACCCACCTGGGGCCCCCATAAGCCCTGGTGAGTACACATCAATCTATATACCCCTATCAAGGTCATAACGGGTCATACTAGTAGCTATAGTCGTCCTGCCAGTCCCCTGGGTTTGCAACTGAACCCGCTCGGCTCCTGACTGTAGCTGTGTCTGAGTCCAGTGGACTCCTGATATCTACACCTTAGGCACGAGGCTCGTCGGCGGTAGGAAAATGCTTAGCCCTTTAATATTGAGGGTAGTGCTTAATCCGTAGGACAATGCTTAGTCCCTTAAAATTTAGGGTACTGATTAACCATAGGACCCTTTAAAATTGAGGGTAGTGCTTAACCCATAGGACAATGCTTAGCCCCTTAAAGAAATATTTAGGATAGTGCTTAACCCGTAGGACAATGCTTAGCTCTTTAAAATTGAGGGTAGTTCTTAACCCGTAGGAGAATTCTTAACCCTTTAAAATTGAGGGTAGTGCTTAACCCATAGGACAATGCTTAGCCCTTAAAGAAATATTTAGGATAGTGCTTAACCCATAGGACAATGCTTAGCCCTTAAAGAAATATTTAGGGTAGTTCTTAACCCATAGGGTAGTGCTTAACCCTTAAAAATTAAGGGTAGTGCTTAACCCATTCAGAAATCAAAGTATTAATACTTAGCTTTAAATAAATAGTGTTCAGCTTTAAGTAACTTACAAAGAGGGTAGAGCTTAACCCCGTTCATGGACGAACTTCAAGTAGTTTAGCTTTGCAGTTGATAATGAATACCTTCATAAATCCAAATGATATATAGAATGATTGAAAATTTATATCTGTCGTTCTTGTGCTCAAAGAAAAATTATAAGTTTAAAAGGGAAAATGTTGATTTGTGCCTCTATTCGTCCGCTGCTATCCTGGTCTCATGAACTTTAAATTTGTGATCAAGCCAGATGTCACGTCCTTCCAATAGACATCCTTTTGAAGAATCAATCCCTTGTTTTTTACTAAGTCTTGATGAAATTTTGAGATACTTCTCAAAATTTCTGCCTCAGTGTAGAACATGACTTAAACTTCCTTGCAAATGACGTAATGTTGTGAATTTTTGAGATACCCTCAAAAATTCTGCCTGTCATGCCCCGAGTCTACACCCTGGACGTAATACGATACTTGAAGCCACAAGTAACCCCAAGTCAACCCCTGGTTTATCATTCACTAGAATTCTAAGGAAACATGCACAACGGAACTTCAAAGTAATAACATTAAGGCATTTTTATGAAAATTTAAATAAAACTTAAAACATGGAAACTGAACATCTGTAAGTCTGAAAGCCTTCTTTATGATGATTACTGGGACAAGCCCCCAGCTAACTCTAAGTCTAATGTAAACTGCAACTAACTATAAGAGAACAAAAATAAAGCCCTCGAAAGATGAGGACTCACACTAAATCTGCGGACGAGGAGGAGCTGAATTGAGGTAATTAACGCTGCTGAATCTGGAAACCTGCAGCTGTATCATGAAACGATACATCATAATAGTTTTTGTCAATACTTTGAATGTACTGAGTAGTGAGAGATGTAAATAACATAAAAGAACTAGTAACTGAACTGAAGTGACATGAACTGATGCATTGAAAATACTAAAAACTGATACAACTAGAATACACTGATATGGTCAATAATGACCCTAGCTGATGGTCATAAACATGCCCTAAATCTAAAAGACTGAGTCTAAGATAATACACTAAACTACTTTGAAATGAGAAATCTGAGAGTGGACTAACTAACTAGTGGGAGAGTCTATAATCGACATATAACCACGTGAGCTAGACGTGGAGTCCGATGTATATACCCCACCGGTAGGACCCGATATACCTTGCCAAGGTATAAAGGCATGAAATGGGTGATCACAGAAGTCTGGGGCCAATCAGGCCAAGTAATATTAACCTACGCTGGCAACATAGCTTTGGGAACTTGGGTGCACTGGAACCCCAGCCCGCTCGGTGCTAAGTTCTACTCATACTGGAAAACCTAAACTAAACTACTAGACTAATAGTTCAAAACTGGGGCCCAAGACTAGTCAGGAACATATAACTAAAAGTACCCTGAGAGTCTTATCGGACTAGATTCTAAAACTGGGTTCTAGACTGGTCAGAGTTGCTTATCTGCAAGCATCGTAACCTTCTAAGAACAAGTTGTAACTGAACTGGGATCCTGGGGCTGGTTAGAGCTATATAACTAGAATGTCATGACCGCCTAATAGACCAAATAACTATCATCTGAATCTGATTCTGATAACTGAGAGGCACCACTGACATCTCGGTAAAAAAGACTAAAGTCATACTATTCACTTGAAAAGTTTTCTGAAAGATTCTGAAAAGATTCTACATTCTAACTGAACTAAACTACTAAGTAGCTAATAGAGAACTCAACTCATTCCAATAACATGGTAATTCCATAATAGGGTAAAATTTCAAGAATTAAAGCAAAATTTTATCAATGGAGTATTCACTCAACATATAACAATAAGAAAGACTAGAAAATTCAGCCCTAATCAAACTTCACAAACTAGATGGAATTTAATACGCAAATAGTCATTACTCGAAAGTTTATGGCTTAAATTCACTTTGGCAAGAACATCAACAATTCAGGTAAGAATTGATGGAGATCGTATCAATAATAAGCAAGGATAGCATTCTATGTGAAATTTACGAATAATAGCATGTAATTTCTTTGTATTCGAAAGCTCAGGGCTAAAACTAATATAGAAACTAGGGGAGGATTTTGGGGGACACAAGGGAAGAACAATTTCCCTTGTTAAATTCCCACATATCTGACTAATATTCTCCCGGAGAAGAGAACTTGAACTGCTGCAATGGAGGACAACCCTAAGCTTGCTTGAGAATTTTCTTGAGGAACTCTTCGATAGTTTTCTAAGTGTACACGTGAGAATGAGGGGAGGAACCGCCCAAACCCTCTAATAAGTCTGAATTTACATTCAGAACGATGTAGTTTATAGCTTAGGAGAATTGGAAATTACTAAATAGCCCTTAGAAATTCATTGGAAAAACGGTCAGGTGTCCCTAACAGGTGACCTAACTGGTCGAGGTGACTGACCACGACTAGTGGTCACTCCCGTCAAGCACACTACCTGGGATCCTCAGTAGGTCGCCACGAGGGACCTGCTAACCACGACTCGTGGTCACCATTTGTGGACCACACTGCCTCACTGCTAAAGATTAAGTTCTAAGCTGGTAACGAGTCACCTAACAAGTCGTCGGCACAAATGAAGACTCGTTGCCGACACTCGTCAGGTACACTGGTCAACTAAATATATTCCCAATTCAGACCTAACCACGAGTGACTTAATGGGTCATGATCAGTGACCACGACTAGTGATGTCCCTCGTTAGGTGCACTGCTTCTCATTTTCAAAACTTATTCCTTCTTCTCACGACTGACCTAATGATTTGTTGGGTCTCATAGCGACTCGTTAGGTGGGTCATCCTGTAGCATTTCTGCAGCTTTTCCAAATTTTCTGATTTAAGACCCGGAATTAGATTTTGAGTTTTTAGGGCATTACAATATCTCCCCCTTGTAAACATTCTTCCTCGAATGTTAGAAAAACACACAGGAAGAAGCAGAAAAAATAGCAATCAAACTTTCAAAGTACTACTCATTTAACTCCAAAACTGCCGGAATGACTACCTTCGTTTCAAAATACATAACTGAACTGAATTTACCTATCATACATACATTCAAAAACATAAAAGAGACTTGAACATATGAACTGAGTCATGAAAACTAAATTGAGTTCTAGGGTCAAAACTAATATCTCAAGCTATGCTGGAGCCAGTAGGGAACAAGTGCAGGTATTTTACCATCATATCTGCTTCGGCCTCCCATGTAGCTCCCTCAACCTGCTGATTTCTCCATAAGACTTTGACTGATTCTATTTCCTTGTTCCTCAGCTTACGCACCTGACGGTCAAAGATCTAGAATGGTACTTCCTCATATGAGAGACTGTCTTTTATTCCTACACTGTCCAATGGCACAACTGAGGTTGGATCTTCGATACACTTCTTCAAAAGTGACACATGGAAAACTGGGTGCACAGTTGCTAGTTATGAAGGTAACTCTAGATCATAGGCTACCTTGTCGATACACCTCAAAATTCTATAAGGTCCCACATATCTCGGACTGAGCTTTTCTTTCTTGCCAAACCTCATCACCCGTTTCATGGGTGAAAATTTTCAAGTATACCAGTCATCAACTGAAAACTCCAACTCTCTTCTTCGCACATCGGCATAAGATTTATGATGGCTTTGAGCTGTTTTCAACCTTTCTCGCATGAGCTGAACCTTCTACATTGCCTCGTGAACCGAGTCTGGCCCTATCAAGGTAGTTTCTCCAACCTCGAACCACCCTATAGGAGATCTACACCTTCTACCATACAATGCTTGAAATGGGGCTATCTGGATACTAGAATGGTAACTGTTGATGTACGCAAACTTGATAAGAGGCAAATGGTTATCCCAATTACCCTTAAAATCGATCGTGCACGCTCTTAGCATATCTTCTAAAGTCGAAATAGTCCGCTCAACTTGTCCATCTGTCTGTGGATGAAAAGTTGTACTGAGCTTGACCTGAGTGCCAAGTCCCTTCTGAAAAGACTTCCAAAAATGGGAGGTGAACTGGGTACCCCTATATGAAATAATGGCCAATG
The DNA here is from genome assembly GCA_018107945.1 of Datura stramonium. Taxonomy (NCBI): domain Eukaryota; kingdom Viridiplantae; phylum Streptophyta; class Magnoliopsida; order Solanales; family Solanaceae; genus Datura; species Datura stramonium. Next base: position 312,553 of record JACEIK010000362.1, read on the forward strand.
GCACCCCATGAAGTCTAACCAGCTCTCGGATATAAATTTTAGCATAGTCCTCAGCTGAATCTGTGGTTTTGACTGGGAGGAAATGTGCTGACTTAGTCATCTGGTCTACTACTACCCAGATTGAGTCATGTTGCCGATGAGTCCGAGGTTGACCCATAATGAAGTCCATGTTTACTTCTTCCCACTTCCATGTGGCTATGCTGATATCTTGGGTCATACCTCCTGGTCTCTGGTGCTCTACCTTGATTTGCTGGCAGTTCGGGCACTCAGCTACAAATTCAGCAATGTCTCTTTTCATGCCATTCCACCAGTAAATATCTTGCAAATCGCGGTACATTTTGGTAGCACCGGGGTGAATGGTGTATCTCAAGCTGTGTGCCTCAGCTAGTATTTGCTGTCTCAACTCACCAACATCCGGTACATACAACCTGCCCTGGTAACGAAGCACCCCATCTCCCCCTTGGGAGAAAGCCTCAACCTCCTTTTTGAGAACTGCTTCTTTAAGTTTGCGTAGAATTGGATCTTCATCTTGTCTGGAATTAACTTCAACTATCAAGGATGAATCCAACCCTCTTTTCATTACCACGCCACCTTTAGCTGAATCCACCAACTACACCCCTAACCGGGCTAGCCTGTGAACTTCCTTCGCTAGTCCCTCTTGTATTCCTAAATGTGAGCTACACTTCCCATAGACCGTCTGCTTGGGCATCAGCCACCACGTTGGCCCTACCAGGGTGGTACAATACACTCATGTCATAATCCTTTAGCAGCTCTAACCATCGTCTCTGATGTAGGCTTAGGTCCTTCTAGCTGAACACATACTAAAGGCTCTTGTGATCCGTGAACACATCCACGTGAGCCCCGTATAAGTAGTGTCTCCATATTTTTAATGCGAATACAACTGCTTCCAACTCCAAGTCATGAGTTGGATAATTCTTCTCATGAACCTTGAGCTATCTGGAGGCATAAGCTATCACTTTGCCCCGCTACATTAGAATGAAACCGAGTCCAACCATGGAAGCGTCACAATAAACAACCAGTCCATTTGTTCCTTCTGGCAAGGTCAAAACGGGAGCGATAGTCAGTCGAGTCTTCAACTCCTGGAAACTCTTCTCACACTCATCCGACCACTAGAATTTCGCATTCTTCAAAGTTAACTTAGTCAGAGGAGATTATATGGAGGAGAAACCTTCCACAAACCATCGGTAATAATCTGTTGAGCCTAGGAAGCTCCTGATTTTAGTGGGAGAGGTAGGTCTGGACCAATCTTTCACTACTGCAATTTTGTAAGGATCTACATGTATCCCCTCACCTGAGATCACATGATCCCAGAAAGTCATGGACTTCAACCAAAATTCACACTTGCTGAACATGGAGAATAACTGGCAATCTCTGAGGGTCTGTAATGCTAAACTTAGGTGATTGGCATGCTCTTCCTCATTTCTAGATTACACCAGAATATCATCGATAAATACAATGACGAACATATCTAGGTACTACTTGAAGACCCTATTCGTAAAATCTATGAAGGCTGCTGGGGAGTTTGTGAGTCCAAAGGACATCACCATAAACTCGTAGTGAACATACCAAGTTCTAAATGTTGTTTTCGGTATGTCACACTCTCTGACCCTTAACTGATGGTATCCTGACTTGAGCTAGATATTGTAGAAACAACTGACTCCCTGAAGTTGGTCGAACAGGTCATTAATTCTAGGCAGGGGATATCTCTTCTTGACTGTGACTTTGTTCAGCTGACGGTAATCTATGCACATTCAGAGGGTACCGTCTTTATTTCGCACGAATAGAACTGGAGCACCCCAGGGAGAGATGCTGGGTTTGATAAAACCCTTGTCAAGAAGGTCATTTAGCTGCTCCTTCAACTCCTTAAGCTCAGCTGGAGCCATTCTATAAGGAGGGATGGAGATAGGCTGAGTATCTGGGAGGAGATCTATTCCGAAGTCTATTTCCCGTTAAGGGGGAACTCCGGGAAGATACTCGGGAAAAACATCTGGGAACTCACTTACTACTGGAACTGACTGGATGGTTGGGGTATCAGATTTGGAATCCTTGACCCGAACCACATGATATAGACATCCTTTGAAAATGAGTTTCTGGGCCTTAAGGTAGGAAATAAACCTACGCTTAGGCGCTGAACTGTTGCCCGACCATTCTAGCACTGGTTCATTCGGAAACTGAAACTTGAAAATTCTAGTTCTGCAATTGACTGAGGCATAGCAGGAGTGTAACCAATCCATGCCGAGAATAAGGTCAAATTCAACCATGTCTAACTCTACAAGATCAGCTGGAATAACTATACTCAGAACTGAGACTGGGTAGTTTCTATACACCTAGCTGGCTCTAACTGACTCGCCAACTGAGTGGAGACTGAGAATGGTTCTGAGAGGACCTCTGGACTAATGTTGAACTGTACTGCTATATAGGGAGTCACGAACGAAAGAGTGGCTCCTAGATCTAGGAGGGCATACACGTCTAGATGGAAGAGATGTAACATACCAGTAACTACGTCAGGTGAGCTTTCCTGATCCTAACGGGAAGATAGAGCATAGAAACGATTTTGGCGTTGACCGCCATCTGCACCTGATGTGTTAGCCTACTGGGCTAATGATATGGTGGATTGTGATCTCCCTCGCCCTGCTGACGTGCACTCTTTAAGCTAGTATCCAAGTTGTCCACACCCAAAACGGCCCTCTCATCCCTGAAGGCATTCTCCTGGGTGGTTCCTACCACACTTGGGACAAGCTGGATACTTGTTCCCGGTACTGTAGGTCTGAGACTGAGTGCTAGATTATCCACCCTTTCGATCCTGGAGGGACCGAAAGGTTGGGGCGCTGGTTGAACTAGGTGTTGGGGCTCTCTACTACTGTTGTTGCTGTTGTGGGCGGCTACCACCGCTAGACCTTTAATGGGCGAAATATGAATGGCCAATCCTTGCAATTTTGTTTTTACGCTCCATATCCTTAAGCTTTTCAGCCTCAATATGCTGCGCATAGAAAATTAAGCTAGAAAGGTCCATGTCCTTAATCAGCATCGTGGTCCTGTACTCCTTGAGGACCAAGTTTGACACTCCATTTAAAAATTTCAGCATACGAGCCCTTAGCTTGGCTACCATCTATGGAGCATACTTAGACAGCCTAGTAAACTCCAGAGCATACTCCTCCACAGTTCTATTGCCCTGTCTCAAGTTCATAAACTCCGCCATCTTTGCCTCCCTCAGCTCCCGAGGGAAAAATCTGTCCAAGAAAGCTGTGTGAAATTCTTCCCACTCCACTAGTCCTGCTCTCGTTGGCCGCCTTTCTTTCCACTGGTCATGCCAAACCTGGGCTACCCCTTTAAATTGGTAGGCGGCCAGGTCGGCACTCTCGGAGGAGCTAACACCCATAATACGGGTAATCTTCCTAATTTCATCTACAAACCCTTGTGAGTCCTCTCCCACCTTTGTTCCATGAAAATTTGGAGGGCTCATCAGGGTGAATTCCCGCACCTTCGCAGCTGCTGCAGACCCGTTGGTGTTCATTGGCACCACTTGCTGGTTCACCTGGTTGATGACTGTTTGGGCCAGCAGTTGAATGGCCGCCCTGAATTTGATGGTAGACACCGAATCATCTTGAGGAGTTGTCGGGGCTGGTGGGCAGGTCTGTTGACATTACCAACCCTTTTTCCATTACCATGTCTGGGAGGCATGGTTCACTGAAATGAAATAGAGCACAAATTAGAAGGGTTTTTCTGGAATTGAACTTTAACACACGATAAAGAGTATGAACAAAAGAGAGTTTTCCTAATAACATCTCGTAGCCTCCTCTTCATAAGTTTAGTGCGCTTCACACCCATGAAAAGGACTCTACTCAATGCGGCTTTAAGACTTTCCCAGGATACTCTAAACCTAGGGCTCTGATACTAAGTTTGTCACGCCCCGAGTCTACACCCTGGACATAACACGGTACTTGAAGCCACAAGTGACCCCAAGTCAACCCCTAGTTTATCATTCACTATCATTCTAAGTAAACATGCACAACAGAACTTTAAAGTAATAACATTAAGGCATTTTTATGAAAATTTAAATAAAACTTAAAACATGGAAACTGAAAATTTGTAAGTGTGAAAGCCTTCTAACTGATGAGTTACGGGGATAAGCCCCCAGCTAACTCTAAGTCTAAAGTAAACTGAAACTGACTATAAGAGAATGAAAATAAGGCCCTCGAATGATGAGAACTCACACTAAATTTATGGATGAGGAAGCGCTGAATCGAGGCAATTAACGATGTTGAATCTGGGAACCTACAGCTGTATCATGAAAAGATACATCATAAAAGTATGTGTCAATACTTTGGATGTACTGAGTAGTGACAGATGTAAATAACATGAAAGAACTAGTAACTAAACTAGAAATGACCCACTGAAAATATTAAAAACTGATACAACTAAAATATACTGATATGGTCAATAATGACCCTGGCTGATAGTCATAAACGTGCCCTAAATATGAAAGACTCAGTCTGAGATACTATATTGAACTGCTCTGAACTGAGAAATCTGAGAGTGGACTAACTGATTAGTGGGAGACTTTATAACCGACATATAACCACGTGAGCTAGACTTGGAGTCCGATGTATATTCCCACCAGTAGAACCCGATATACCTTCCTTACCAGGGTTTGAAGGCATGAACTGGGTGATCACAAAAGTATGGGGCCAATCAGGACAAGTAATACTGTAACCTACGCCGGCAACGTAGTTTTGGGAATCTGGGTGCACTGGAACCCCGGCCCGCTTGGTGCTAAGTTCTACTCATACTGGAAAACCTAAACTAAACTACTAGACTAATAGTTCGAAACTGGGGCCCAAGACTAGTCAGGAACATATAACTAAAAGTACCCTGAGAGTCTTATCAGACCAGATTCTGAAACTGGGTTCTATACTGGTCAGAGCTGCTTATCTGAAAGCATCGTAACGTCTAAGAACAAGTTGTAACTGAACTGGGGTCCTGGGGCTGGTCAGAGCTATATAACTAGAATGTCATGACCGCCTAATGGACCAAATAACTATAGTCTGAATCTGATTCTGATAACTAAGAGGCACCACCGACACCTCGGTAAAAAACACTGAAGTCAAACTGTTCACTTGACAAGTTTTCTGAAAGACTCTGAAAAGATTCTACATTCTAACTAAACTGAACTACTAAGAAGCTAATAGAGAACTCAAGTCATTCCAACAACACGTGAATTTTATAATAGGGAAAATTTTCAAGAATTAAAGCAAAATCTTATCAATGGAGTATTCACTCAACATATAGCAATAAGACATACTAGAAAATTCAGCCTAAATCAAACTTCACAAACTAGATGGAATTTAATACGCAAATAGTCATTACTCGAAAGTTTAGGGCCTTAAATTCACTTTGGCAAGAACATCAATAATTAAGGTAAGAATTGATGGAGATCGTATCAATAATAAGCAAGGATATCATTCTATGTGAAATTTACGAATGATAGCATGTAATTTCTACATATTTGAAAGCTCTNATTTCCCTTGTTAAATTCCCACATACCTGACTAATATTCTCCCCGAAAAGAGAACTTGAACTGTTGCAATGGAGGACAACCCTAAGCTTGCTTGAGAGTTTTCTTGAGGAACTCTTCGATAGTTTTCTGAGTGTAAACATGAGAATGAGGGGAAGAACCGTCCAAACCCTCTAATAAGTCTAAATTACATTCAAAACGATTTACTTTAGAGCTTTGTAGAATATGAAATTACTAAATAGCCCTTAGAAATTCGCTGGGAAAACTGTCAGATGTCCCTAACGGGTCGTGGTGACTGACCATGACTCTGGCCACTCCCGTCAGTTACACAGCTTGGGATCCTCAGTAGGTCACCATGAGGGACCTAATGAGTCGTGGTCACTGACCACAACTCGTGGTCACCATTCGTGGACCACACTGCCTCACTGTTGAAGATTAAGTGCTAAGCTGGTAACGAGTCAGCTAACGAGTCGTCGGCACAGATGAAGACTCATTGCCGACACTCGTCAGGTTCATTGGTCAACTAAATATATTCCAAATTCAGGCCTGACCACGAGTTACTTAACGGGTCGTGGTCAGTGACCAAGACTCGTGATGTCCCTCGTTGGGTGCACTGCTTCTCATTTCAAAACTTATTCCTTCTTCTCACGACTGACCTAATGAGTCGTTGGGTCTCATAACGACTTGTTAGGTGGGTCGTCCTGTAGCATTTCTGCAGCTTTTCCAAATTTTCTGATTTAAGTCCCAAAATTTTCCAGGGCATTACACTGCCCCAGTTATGTAGAAAAGCTTGATCTATGATTTTTTTAGATCCTCACAAAAATTCTGACCCAGTTAATACTCAAAAAGGGGAAAGAAAATTTATTAAGATATAGACCGAACCCCATAAAGGCACCTATGTATCCCTCTTAAATGGGAATCAGGTCCAACGTAGTTCAGAATACAAGCAGTAAAAACTTTTAAATAAGGAAGCAAATCAAACTAAGGATAGCTTTTGACTTCAATGAGAATCATCTTTCATTTCGGGTGTATCACCTTGGCATCAATCAACGCTTGAATCTTATCTTTCAAAGCTCAACACTCTTCTGTGGTATGTCCTCTCATCCCTGAATGATAGTCGCAAATCTTACTATGATGAAGCCATTTTGCATGTGTATCCATCACTATTGCATGTATTGGGGTGATATTGTCGGCAACCTTTAATCTTTCATATAATTGCGTTATAGGCTCACCCAAAGGAGTATACTCCTTGGATGAATTCTCTCGGGATCTCGCAGGCTAGCGAGATTGTCGATTTGGTGGATTTTGATAAATTGGGGGCCTTTGAAGTGCAGGTGGAGGAAGCTGGAAATGTGCAGGTTGTGTATTATGGACAGAATAAGTAGCAGGGTTGTAGAACGACATTGGGTGACTATATGTTGGTGCGTGAAATGGAGGCACTTGGTATTGGAGTGGAGGTGTTTGGTAACTCCGAGGAGTTTTCGGCCCTTCTATAGACGATACAACATTCAACTCTTTCATGTTATTGTTCTTAGTGGTCCTACCAGATTTCAAAGTTTTGGTAGCTTCTTGCAATGCTCCCCAATCAATAATGGTATCATTCTTGATACCATCCTCAATTCTTTCGCCTAATTTGATAATTTCGTTGAAGCTCTTCTCACTAACCAGTATCAACCTATCAAATACTTGCGAGTCCAGATTCCGCATGAAAATATCTTACATTTGAACTTCCTCCATTGGAGGTCGCAGTCTAGCGGCCTTAGACCTCCAACGGGTTGCATATTCCATGAATGTCTCTATAGGATTTCTTTTCAAGTTCTGAATTTAGTGCAAATCTGGTGCATTCTCTGTATTGAAACTGAACCTCTCTACAAAAGTTGCAGCCATATCAGTCCAATTAATCTATTTTCTCGGATTTTGCTCTACGTACCAATTGAGAGCATCTCCAGTCAAACTTCTCATGAATAGTTTCATTCTTATCTTCTCATTTCATCCCACTCCTACCATCTTATCACAATACAATCTCAAGTGAGCCCTTGGATCACCAGCCCCAGTAAACAATTCAAACTTATGAGGTTTGTACCCCTCCGGTAGTTCAACATCAAGGATGCATGCATAAGTCTTCATAATTTAGACCTTCTATCCCCTCGACCCCTTCAATATTTTGTTTACGATCGTTCATCTTTTTGAGCTCCGTGACCATAGACTGTATCAAGTTGTCTTTCTCAGAGAATCCAGATTCTCTTAGGTGCAGAGTGACCGGAGTAGTCTCAATGTAAATGGGGTTTAGGGTATGATCTCCCGGAGCATGGGTGCAAGACATTTTGGATGTAGATGTGGGAGGTAAGTGATGAACCCATGCTAGACATTTTGGATGTAGATGTGGGAGGTAAGTGATGAACATAAGATATGGCTGCTGGTCCTTGTGGGACAGCTTGGTTTTGATATACGTTTGATGAAGTTGGGTAAGCGTTATGCGGATATTGTATATGATTTCGAGGAAGCGAGTAGGTATGACTAGAATTGTTTTGAGGATATGAGGCTTGATGGGATGAAAGAGGAAGACTTGTAAAAGTGACGTGAGGCTTGATAAGGGCATGTACCTCGGTTTGTGGTTCCAATGAAGTTTTCAGTTGGACTGCCAGATTGGTTGCATCACGGACTTTATAGTTCTCCTTGAAGTTCTAAAATCTTTTGTTCCATCCTTAGTACCACATCATTATATTTAGGTGGATACCTTCTCTCTGAACTCTCTGCGGAATCTCTGGGAGCAGTCGTATCAATTTTTTCTGCTGAGCTGTTACTGTCATTCATTTTCTCTTACTTTGGTGAATCGACTAGGAGAATAGTATGGTGGTCGGTTATGCACAAAACAACCTTACGAAAGGGAATAATCAAAGTAAAAAATAAACAGAAAAATAAAATTAGTGATGAAACTCGAGCATAGCGTTAAAGATTAAAGAAAATAAACACTTTAATACGTTTCCTAATTTGGGGGACTCTTTCATGCTAGACGTAAGCCTAGCGCATTTTGAGAGACAAATATGCATTAATATATCATTCCACTTGCTCCACTAAAATCCCCAAATACATAAATAAATTATCGATTTATTTTACATAATAAAATATTACAAGAAATGAATTACAAAAATAAAGCTATAGCGTAAATGGAAGTGCTCTTCCTTCTTTGACACCTTCTTAGTTTAACCTGCATCAAAAAATGCTAGTTTTATCCTTTTTACGTAAGGAGCAAATAGTCTACATTTTTATGCATATTGACATCTCAAATAAAAATGTAAATAGGCATGATAATGTTTTTTTCGATACTATAAATCTCTTTGGACTTTGTGCAAAGTCAAACTAATGGTCTTGATACACGAAGGTTATCAAGACCTCCTAGGGGATAATGCATGCGTGACTTAACCTAAATTTCTAAGAGTTGGGTAGGCAAACTGAAAAATTCTTATGTGAAAAGGCACCGGTCACATGATAGTAAAACTATCCATTCACCCCATGTATATGTCAATTCTCTAGATGAGTTTCGAAAGGATTTTGGAGAATTGCAAAGCACAACTCGTGTATACAGTGTGTGATAGTGAGAGATTCCCAAGTGGGGGAAGTATGAACGGAATGAGAGTTATATAAATAGTAACAATTAGCAGCAATGAAAAATAATCCACAATTGAAAATGTTAAATAATAGGGAATAAGGAAGTGAGAACTATATATTAAGACAAAGAAATTCATTAATATTTGCAATAAGGAAAGGAATCAAGCAAAATAATTTAAATATGACAAAAAATAAGGGGAATAAGGAAAAAGATTAAGCATGTAAAGAAAAAGTAATCTAAATATATCAGCAAATAAAGAGAAATAAAAATAAATACACAACAAATAAATAGGTATGAAGAGGGAGTTTAAAAGACATGGTTCCCTCAAGTGGACAACTTGAGAGTGGAAAAGCTCATAGTTGTCGACGCACCGCTGATCGATCAATCCACAAGACATTTCCCGACACGGGTGTTTTAGAAATGAATGTCCGTGTGACCAAGCAACCGTTCCAAAAGAAAAAGAAAGGATGTTCCAAATGGAGGAGGATATGAGTGGAATGACAGTTATAATAACAATTAGCAAGCAATAAAAAATGATACACAGTGAAAACATCAAATAATAATGAATAAGGCGGTGAGAACTTAAAATATTAAGTAAGATAGAAATTCATTAGCATTTGCAATAAGAAGAGAAATCAAGAAGAATAATTTAAATATGACACCAAATAAGGGAAATAAGGAAAGGGGATTAAGCATGCAAGGAGAAATAATCTAGATATGTCAGGAAATAAAGAGAATAAGGAAAAGTACAAGACAAATAAATAGACAAGATAAGGGGGTTAATAGACACGGTTCCCTCAAGCGGACAACTTGAAAGTGAGGAAGCTTATGACCGTCGACGCACCACTGATCGATCAAATCATTAGCCATTCCTCGGAGGGTGTTTAAAAGTGAATGATCGTGAAACCACGCAACTGTTATCAAGTGTGAGTGAGAAATTTGGAGAGAAGGAAAACAATAAAATAACAATTCACAAATAAAATATAAACATATGGAATTTAAACAAACTTGTAAATAAAATATGTAATCTACAAGAAAATGAATACAAGCCATAAATGAAGAAACAAAATAAGTAAAATTATTAGTCATAAAATTCAACATTTATTTTTTTTTTAAAATAAAAAAATAACATGCGCAAGGAAAAAAATAATTTGGGAAGTAAGGAAGAGGGGTGATCATGATAGAAAACTAAATCAGTTAATAATAAACTAATTAAGGAAGGTTAATTAATAATAGAAGGAAAATGATTCTTTCTAAGATTAACCAAAAATTAAAAGCAACCTAATATTTTGCATTACACATAAAAAGGCAAAAATATCTAAAATATGAAAGAAATACTTATTAATTAAGAAAACATAAGAATAACATAGGTTATGCAAAAGATAAATAGATTTTAAACACAATAAGAAAAAAAAACAAATAATTTCATGTAAAAAAAAAGGAATGGAATGCTTATGATAATTCAAAGAATAATCACAAACAAAATAGAAATAAGGAAAACACATAAAATAGAACACACAAAACTCACATAATAAAAATCTGAAGTGGTTAGAGCCTAAATTCCCCAGCAGAGTCGTCATGCTGTCGCGCCCCATTTTTCTCGCGAAAAGCGGGAACTTGGCACGAGACAACTCTTGAAGGACTATTTAGTACGAAGAGTCGCCACCTAATGAATTTTGGTGCGTTTGGACACCAAACTATACTAATTACAGATAACTCTATTTATTAGTCTACGTTACCAGATTCGGGTAAGGACTCAAATTACCTCGAAAGGAAAATGTTAAGCACCTATCGAGGTCCACAACTGTGGGTTCCGGATGAATTCATTAATATGCGAGAAAAATTAACTAGTGAGCAAACGATGATTGATTTTAACTTATGTTATTACCATTTAAACTAAATTGATAAGCATGAGATAAATGAAAGATTTATAGACAAGCGAGAAGAAAGAAATAAAGATAGAAGTATTTTAAAAAGCCTTTATTATTATTATTACAATCCATTACTACAAATAAAAATAAGAAAAATAATTTAGTAATCAAATTCCTGTTAAAACAGAATCATTTTAAAATGCAACAATAAGACAATCAAATAAATGAATTTTTAAAATGTGGGGCCGAAACTCGAAGAGGCGCCTATGTATCCCTTAAGGGAATCAGGCCAGACGTAGTTTTGTAATTTAAAGGAAGGGTTATTTTAACCTAATGGGATTCATGCAACTTAAATAATACTTCGCAACAATTTCAATTGTTCGTATTATTCAGCGAGAATGAACTATCATTTCCCATCTACCCACCTAATTAATTAATTGTTAATCCTATAGCGCTTCTAGGTGAAGAAAAGTAACATCCTAGTATTTACCTACCCGTCCCAACTTAATGTCCAAGAGGCATTGGACGACTATTTGGATTTTGGGTCTAAAGTATCCTATGTCTAATAAAGGGTGATTAAGCGATTACAATTAATAATTAAAACATTTAGCATATAAAAGTTTCAAATAAGCATCTTTCTTACGAACAAGCTTTCTAGTTGCAAAAGGGTCATATTTAATGTATTGTGGATCCTATAGGCATAATTTCTAAATACATGGATAACTCCTACAAGCATGTTTTCTGATCCACAAATACTATGTTTATATATTTAGCATATAAATGCAGTATATATTAATCAAAATATGTCGATATATGATCCTATGTACTATTTGTTAAGCGTTTTTCTAACAATGACTAAGTAAAGTTTGGAGAAGTTTGTAACAATTGAATCCCTCTAGGCAGGACTTTGATTAATATGCCACATTGAGCAAGCATACTTTAGGTTAATCAGATTATTAACTGTGAATACAACATTTGCTTAACTAGGCATGTGTGATTACAAACAGGTTACGAATAATGGCTTGAAAAGCAATTTCCAAGTACAAACAAATCATGAGTACAAACTATTGTAGTTCCAATAAGATTTCATTCTTGAACAAAAATCCATTTTTTTTATTTAGTTCATCTATTCCATGACCGGAACAGGTAAGATTTGTCATTTATTTCCTACAGACATAATTTCTAAGATTAATGATAAATTACGGTTGTACACATGCAATCACTTTAATTCATAATTTATGACATGAGTGATTATCCTATTGAAATAATATCTAAGAATTTATTAATACTTAATTTTAGAATCTGTACGCAGGATATAAATAAAATGAGTCATTAAACATGCTAATGCTGAACGGGCCAACATATATCGAAAATAATTCTTATAAGCCGATTTACTAACACATGTTTCAAATTAATTTATTATAGTTATTACAGGCATGGTTTCTATTGGTTGTGCATATTATTAAAATCCTATGGACATGCTTTCTAGGTGAAGATAATATTTAAGAAATAATAAAGAAAACATGCAAACCTACCCCCGTGAAACCCCTTTCCACTATTAATAATGTTTATTACATTATTACATACTGATAAAATAAAATAACTGAAATAAAAATACATCACAATGTATGACAGAAAGGTTAAATTGGCTTAAGTTACAGCCCCCTTTGATCCCAGCAAACTCTTCGTTCCAATTCAAGAGTAACCTGTTAAACAAACTATACGACCAAATTTACATGTACATATTTATATATTTCAAACTCTAGAAACACAATTATTTAATTAAACTTTTATGAAAAGTATTTATTCAAAACTTCAAACATTTCATCTTACAATATACAGACACATAAGATATAAAAATACACAAATATATATATAATATTCACATTTATTATAACCTGACGCAAGCAACAAAGTTCGCATACTGTAATGTCGAAATTAGAACAGAGAAGTGAACTGAACGGTTAGAGTAATGAAGATAATATCGTATTTTCAGCAAATAAAGCAGAGCAAATATCGATAATTTTAAGAGACTTCTTCAACAAATAAAGACCCGAACCTCAACACATCAAGATCACAAGAATCGCATGGATTTCGAGTAGTGCTTATGTTGAGACGGGTTAAAGGAGTTATAAAATTAATAGAGAAAGAACAGAGCAATAGAAATTCTTGGGTTTTCTCTTCTTTTTTTAAACCCGAGTTCCCCTGACTCGTGAAAAGAAAGAAAGCTTGTATAGCTAAAACCTAAAGGGTTATATCAGAAAGGAATTAATTAGAGGTGTGGAATAAAATAATAAACCAGCTAAAAAGAGATTCTTTTTCCTTAATTAACAAAATTGAAACTATATGAAATATTTACTATAATTAGATAAATAATAAATCAAATAAAAATAAAAATAAATCAAAATTTATTAAATCAATTAAGGGAGTAACATAAAACAGTCTATAAGAATAAGTCAAGAAATTATTTTCCTTAGTTAATGAAAATCATAAATCAAAGATCCATCAATAAAGCTCCATTTACCATAGATGAGAGATATTGCGTACAAGAAAAGAATTAGGTAAAAAATGGGAATTATTTTAAATTAAGACTAATCAAAAGAGAGCAAGTTGTCATTCAATACAGAAATAAATAACTACATAAATAAATATATAAATTAAGCAAAACAGTTAGGGAATATGGACATAATTACGTGCTTGGATCAAAACCAAAATGACATAGTCAGATTAATTATAGCTAAGAGTTAAATCGAGAGAGATGTTCACAAATTGGTGAATATTAAAATTATTCTATATCCTGCGAACGAATCCTACATACCATATTTAGCACCTTAATTAAATTTCAATTAATTAAAAAATTGAGACAATCAAATGATGAGATTAATTACGGGATTTTGCTAAACCTAGCATCTTAAATTCATCATATAAGTATGAATTACGAATCAATCATTAGAAGTTACAGAGATATTTTAATTCTACCCACCTCCACAAGAGAAAATAAGTAAAATGACGACAGGCCAACTAATACGTTTATAAAAAAAATACAATGCCATGGATCCGTTTCTAGAAAAGGGAGCTCACACAATATTAGAAGTTATGCAGAGGGCAAGGAAAATGGTGAGATAGTCTTACATATATACACACATGTATACATATTGAAAATACCCCAAAATAAGAATTTACTTTCATAATAGCCAATAGGAACAGTAATATGCATACATACCTAGCCATAACTAAAGAATATTAGTTCAGATCACAGAAACAAAGAAAATCGGATAAAATATTTAGGGCTTTAGGCGTGATGTTCTAAAGTCAAACAAAAATAATAGTAACAAACATGATTGTCACGTAGATCTAAATAGGCATAGGTAAGAACAAACAATAAAAAAAATGAAACCTCAAAATAATCAATATCACGGACATATCTTCGTAGATCTATCCGGTGAACGAGCTTGTAAGGTGATGACGGGGAGGGATGAATGAACGGGGAGATCTGGGTGTTGGTGGGGTCTTGGTGGCTATTTTGTCGGCGTTAACGGGCTTTTCCAGAGATCAAACTGAGGGAGAGGGAGATATGGTGGCAGATCCAAATGGTGGTGGCCAGAGAGGAGGGAGAGAAGAAGAAAGGAGGAGAAGGGGTTGTGGTGGTGGCAATGGCTGGTTCGACATTTGGGACAATGGGAGACGAAGGTTTTTCTAGTGGTGCGTTGGTGACGGGAGGAAAGAAAATGAAGGAGGCGACTGTTATTTCTCGATTTTTGGCATTAGCGGAGTGTGGTGGAGATTCCACTGGTTGTTTTTCGGCGGGGTTTAAGGAGAAGACAAAGAAGGGTCGGCCTAGGGGTTTAGTGTGGCGTGTTTGGTAGAGGGGAGAAGGTGATGAGGGAAAAGGGAGGCGACTGAGGTGGGTGTGAGGAAGAATGAAGAGGGAATGTGAAGAGGTGTGAGATGGAAATTTTCAATCGAGGCACTGAGGCGGCTTTGGCTGGTTATTCGCCGGAGAAGAGGATGAAGAGGGAGTTGGGATGGAAGGTGCGGCGCTAAGGTTTGAGAGAAGAGAATGAGAGGAAAATGAGAGTTGGCTAGGGGTTAGGGTGAAATAATAAAGGAAAGT
>JACEIK010000362.1:333678-349727 GCA_018107945.1 Datura stramonium
TATAAATAAATTACAAAACTCCATGAGTTTTTGATAAATTTTAAGGAAAATCATAGAGTAGGAGCATGAGTGTGGAAGAATTCACCCATTGAAGACCTTACATAGCTGGTATTATTAGATTCTAACTCTCCTTAGAAGCCCCAAGAATGAAATTGGAAGAATTGAAGAGAAGAACTTAAAATCTCCTTAGATCACCTTTCAATATTCTTGCATGCATGAATGAGAGTTTATAATAGGTCATTTTCTTAAAAACCCAGCGTTCACAAGCCAAAATGATGTAGTTTAGGGCCTCATATCGCGAAAAAGTCAAAATTACCCTTAATAAACCTGCCCTGAAATCTGGCCGGATGGAACCAACGGACAACACTAACGAGTTTTTGGAACAAACGATGACCTGTCATGTCCCTCGTCATATGCACTGCTGAAGGCCTACTTCCGGAATCAACCAACGGATGGACAGGACGACTCGTCCTACCAACCAACGGTCCGTTACTTCGTCTGTGGTTTGCTCATGGACCTTGGCATCTTATCTTCTAACGGGCCACACCATGACTCATCACAACCAAAAATGAGTCATTGTTTCTCTTCCGTCAAGCCCATTGGAAACCTATCCTCTAACAACGACCACAACCAAAGACTCATTGTATCTCCTAACGGGTCGTTCAGAGACCCGTTACAGCCCACCTAAGGAACCCAGCTTGTTCTGACGACTTCTAATAATGACTCGTTGTTTCCCACAATGAGTCGTCATGTCGCCCGTTATATGCACTGTCACCCAGCCAAATCTCAACCAACAACTCATTACAATGACTTGTGGTTTGATACCACGAGTCGTACCTTGGCTCGTCCTGCAACCTTTTTTCTAAATTTCTGCAGTTTTCAACTTTTCAATTTCGGGTCTACTCCTACGCACTTTCGGGGTATTACAGTCATTTTCTAGGTTTCTTCTTTAACTTATGTTTTTTATTCGAATGATGAATTTTTTATTTTTCCTCTTGAACATGAGTAGCTAAACTCTTGTTTTAGGGTTTTGTCCATAGCAGATGGTTGAAGTTTGAAAGTTTATTTATGTTAGTTCTTAATTCTTCATTAAAGGTTGTTTATACTTGCTTATTTTCATTACTTATTCGTTAGCTTGATCACCTCACGAATATAATATGTTGGCTTTTGGTTGAACTCGGGAGAGAGAATCAAAAGAGTTAAAAGTAAGTGTAGAACAAGTTTTTATGGCTCTTGTCCAATGGGTTCAAGATAGATTTCATTATCGAGGATAGGAATATACCCTTCAACCCTGTTCAATTGAATACAAGTAGCCGCAATAGTCGTTTTATGTTTTTTCTGCGACCATAGGGATATAGGCGTTAGTATTCATGAGATAGTTCTTGGGTTTTCGGGAGAATGGAAAGAAATGGGATAGTAACTTGAAACTAACAACTAGCAACCTTAGGAAGAATTAGTCTAGCATATTCAAGTCTTAAAACTCAACCTGAAGGAGAAGTGCCAAGACCCTACATTCTATCATCATTTGAATTTCAACATTTGTGAAAAGTGTTCAATTCATTAATTAATTTACTTTCAAGTGTAGTAGTTAAATCTCCAAATCATTCCCCATTTTTATATGTGTTTATTGGAATAATGAAATAAAGTGTTAATCTTGAGAAATTAATCTAACAAGTCTCTAAGGGATCGATAATCGGTACTTCACTGTCCTATATTACTTGACAACCATGTGTTCTTGCATGCACTTAGGAGACATCAAGTTTTTAGCGCCGTTTCCGGGGACTTAAAGATTGATTAATTTTTTTTAGGTTAGTATTTTTATTCCGCTATTCTGCATTTTATATTTGTTGGTTGGTTGTTGAAGTTTGCAGGTGTTGTGTTCAGTGTATGCCTACTACAAGAAGTCAGGGAACAACCTTAGCTCATTTTGATCCTGAGATTGAGAGGACTCTTTTCAGGTTAGCTATGGCAAAAAAACCATGAGAAAGCAGAGGGCAACAACCAGGAGAGGATTCCAGTGCTTAACTTTGCCCAGCCAAACTTGGAGAACGCTTCTAAAGCGATCATCAAGCTGGCAATCACTGGAAAATTTGAGTTAAAGAAAGGAACTATGTGGTTGGTTCAGAATACTTGTCAATATTAGGGCAACTGACACTACGATCCCCACAGACATCTGATGACGTTCGTGGAGCTGAGTGAGAACTTTCACAATCAGAACGTGTCAGATGAGTATGTTAAGCTCACGTTGTTCCCTTTATCGTCGATTGGTGAAGCTAAGGAGTAACTTCAGAATGAGTCAGCAGGTTCCATCACTACTTGGGAGGTTTTTTCTAATAGATTCATCAACAGGTTCTTCTCTTCAAGGAGTACAAAAGAGTTGAGAGGAAAAGTCTCAGGTTTTTTGCAAAAAGATGGTGAGACCTTAGCTCAGGCATGGGAATAATACAAGGGATATTTGAGAGATTACACGCACTATATGAAGCCAAAGGAGATCATTGGGCACAACTTCAAAGAAAAGTTGAAGCCAGAGTCAAAGATTTTACTTGACGCTACAGTGCAGGGACAAATCTTTTCCAAGAGCTATGATGAGATAGAAGCTCTATTGAATTTTATGTCAACTGGGAGTCAAGATTATCAAGATTCAGGCAGAGGTTTCATATCAGCCAAAGTGCTAGGGAAGCTTGAAGTTGATAGTGTATCAGCAATCTGAGAAGATATCAGTCAGTTGATGAATGTGATTAGCAAGTTACACCAGTTGTAAGCCAAGTGAACTAGGTTCAGCAAGTTCAAACTCCACCACCATCATGTGAGGTGTGTGGAGAAGGACATGCTTATTCAGTTTTCCCTCTAAACCTAAAGTCTATTTATTTTGTGGGTCAACAAGGTCGTGGTGGAGGTTTTATAGGAAATGGTTGCAGCTAGGGGTACAGGGATGCAAATAATCTCTCATGGGGAGGGAACTAGAATTTCCAAAAACACCAAAACAACATCCAAAGACAGCAGGGTAGTTCTTTAGAGGATACGGTGAAGCAGTGGATGGCTCATCAGACTCAGATGATTAATGAGATGGAGAAGTCCATCCACGAGTTGAAAAAGTAGATGGGGAAATTGGCCCTTCAGCAGACTAACAGATCCCAAGGGGCACTTGCGAGTAACACCAAGAAAAACCTCAAGGAGAATGTAAGCGCAATCTCTTTGCATAGTGAAAAAGAGCTAGGTGAGGTGATACTAGGAATGAAAAAGTAGAGGAAAAGCAAGTTTTGAGGTCCAAGCATAAGGTTGGTAAGTCAAGCACTTCATAGCCAAAAGTAGTGGAAACCATACCACCTCCTCCATTCCCACAAATATTCAATAAGCAGAAGGAGGACAAAGCTTATAAGAAGTTTGTTGATGTATTGAATGAGGTACATATGAGTCTACCATTGGTGGAGCTTTTGTAGGAGGTTCTAAAAATACGCCAGGTATCTGAAGGATATCGTGGCAAAAAAAAGAAGGCTCATGGAGTTTTGGACTTTAGCTCTTATGGAAGAGTGCAGTTCCCGAGTGCAGAATAAGATTCCAAAGAAGCTGAAAGATCCTGGGAGCTTCACTATTCCAGTGGTCATTAGGAGCATAGAAGTAGGTTCTGCACTGTGCGACTTGGGTGCAAGCATTAATTTGATGATTGCATCCTTATTCAGAACTTTGGAATTATGTGAACCACGCCCCACCACTGTGATATTGGAGTTAGTTGGCAGGTCTCTTGCTAGTCCTGATAGTGTGATTGAAGATGAATTGATTAAAGTGGAACCGTTTATCTTGTTGGTGGACTTTATAATCTTGGACTATGAAGCTGACGAAGCATATCAATATATATGGATGGACAAGAGACAGTCTTTGATGTGTTTAGGGTGACAAGGTTTCCACCCCATTATGAGAACTTTACAATGAGATAATTGATGAAGCCTCGAGGAGATAAGCAGGCAGTTGAACAGCTTATGTTGTATGGAAGATTAGCAAGTCAGGATACGAACCATCTCCCTCGAGTGAAGGAGTAAGAAATCTTGCATCGTCCCGCGATATTAAATCAAGTTCTACATGGGAGGCAACCCGTGAATGTCATGTCATGACTATAACTAAGGCGCTTGATGGGAGGCAGCTTATCTTTCTAACACTTTTTGTTTTTGTAGAGATGAATAGGGTAATTTTAGGTGAAAGAGCAGGGGAAAAAAGCTGAAAAAAATTCTAAAGTCTGGGGAGAAATACTTGGCATGGGGCGCTAGGTGTTAAACTCCAGAAGGAAAAAAATTAGGTTGGTGCATTGGGGGGGGGGCGCTACACCAGACTCAGCTCATGGGAGAGAATTTTTTTGCTAAGTGTCTGGCGAGGTGGATGGCGCACCGCGCCAGGTATGTGTTGGATGAAAATTTTTTGGTCAATGGGTCAATATTTGACCCAAGGACCTTAAAATTATAAAAACCATGCCCTGGACCTTTATTTTAAATCCTCTCTCATTAAAAAGTGAAAAGTAAAAAAGCAATAAAATTCTCTCTCCTTCCTCACCAAAGCCATAACTCCTTCCGCTCTTCCCCTCCATTGTTGTCTTCTCCAAGGAGCTTGGTGAAGCTAATTTCTTTAAATCAAGTAAGTATTTTCTTCTCTATTTGTTATTTAATATTACAAGCATGCTCCCATACACTTCTTCCCAAGATGAAAGGCCCAAAAAACTCACCATTGTTGGTGAGAATTTCAAAGTTCATAATGTGGGTTTCTACAGAATTAATCTCTTAAGTTCTTCCATGATAATGTTATATCCTTGTTTGGGTTGCTTGTTGTTGGTTGAATTTAGTGATTCAAAGTTGTGGGTGTGAAGGGGGTGATAATTTGAATTCATGAAATTGGTGGGCTGAAGCATTGGTTGTAGAGAGAGAAAGTGTTTAGTTCTTGAAATTCTTGAATGTGCAAAATCTTGGGTTGTTGAAAAATTCACGTAATTCATTGTGGAATGTAGTAAATCTCATGTTGATTGTTGATTGAAGTTTTTGTGACTACTTCCATATGTGGGTTGTTTGAATTTGTGACCAAAAAGTAGGAAAGTGAAGGAAATGGCCAAAGTGAGGCATTCTTGAAATGAAAAAAATATGGGAGAGATATGAGAAAATACATGAACATGTTTGTAGTGCAAAGTTAGTGAATAATTTGGCTTGTTGAGATTTGATATGATAATGAGGGAAGTTTGAGTACTCTATTTGATAAATTCTCACAAGTATGCTAGCGAATTAAGTGTGGGGTCATTTTGTTCCTCTTACACCTAATTATCTAGCCATATTATTCATGAACTAATCTTATAAATTTCTTGTTGTTTGTTTGTTTGGTAGGTATTATAGCATCATGAGCTGATAAAGGAAAAGATGTGGTAGTCGCTGACAAAGGTCTTAAACGGCTCAGGAAGGGAACAAAAAGGTCAAAGTAATCAGCCGTAAAAGCACCCCCTTCTAGGAGGTTCGAAGCCAAAGTCGTAGAGGAGCATGGGCTTAAATGGTTTAATACACAAAAGGAGGCCACGTATGCTCTGGAAAACTGGATTGATGAGGGATGCCTTGCACTTGAGTACCCTATCATCTGCGACACTATCCGTGAGTTGGGATTGGGATGCGTGTTTGCTCAGCCTGAGGAGTGCAACCTCACTTTGCGAGAGAATTCTATGCCGACTGGGATACTTCCTTTGGATACATCACCAAAGTCAAGATACGGGGTCAAGTGGTTTGCTTCAGTGCTAGGTCATCCAATGCTTTCCTTTGCACGCATGTGGTGGACTCATCAATGTACTTCTTATTGCTAGAGAAGCCCTTGTATCATGACATTCTCCACACACTATATGGTGAGCATTCATCTTCCTGTTGGGCAAGGGACTATAATGGCACCCATGCTACACTCTCGTTCTCCTATTTGAATAAGGAGGCAAGAGTTTGGGTCAAGCTTATCTGTGTCGTACTCATGCTCGGGACATACACCACCTAGATCACTAGAGAAAGAATTGTGTTGGTTTACATACTAATGAAAGAGTTGCTAACCAAATTTGGTGCAGTGCTCAAAGATAACATGAGGAGGTCTAGAGACAACTTCCAATAGAAGTATTGTTATGGCAGTCTATTGTCCCAATTTTTTGAGGCCATAAGATTGAGAAAGAAAAGGTTGATCTTCATCTACACCTAGTAGGGCGCTTGATGGGCAAGATGATGGATATTGCAAAGGGCAAGGAGCCGGCTAACTCTTCAGTTCCACTTCTCACTCCCATAGATCATCAGGCTCGGGATGACAGCTAGCGAGGCTATATGTTCGGGATGTTAAAGCTGCAATTGAAAATTGGAGGTAGACTTGCCACTAATGATGAGATGTTAGTTAGGAGGAGCGATACCCACTCACTGAGAGTGCAATACTGATGTGCAGAGTGGGACCAGCTTTTGAGGAGCCTCTAGATGATGATGAGGCCATAGTGTTGACTGATGGTGTTGATGATATCGACGATGATAAGGAGGATGATGCCACCACAAGAGCCATGCAGGTTTATGGAGAGAATAAGATGATGATGATCAGGAGTATAATCTTGATGATGACAACTGTGCTTAGAGGCCCAGGAAGTTCTTTTTCTCTCCCTACTTGATATGTTTGTATGTGTACTAGGGATAGTGCACTGTTTAAGTGTTGGGGTGAGGAAATAATTTCCTATTTATTCCTTCTTTGCTAAATTTGTATTGGGTTGTAACATTAGTTATCATTCTCTGTGTTGGTAGCTGATTTGTGATTGAAAAAACCATGGTCTATAATAGCTAGTAATGGTGATGACTTGAACACTGATTATGCCTTGTTACTTGTTTGGTGATCATCTCTACTTAGATTTGTTTTGTTAATTGAGAGTCATTTTTTTAGTGTTTTCATAGAGGTAGTGACCCTTCCCGGTGATGGATGGATGGCGATCGTCTTAAGGGAAAATTAATCACAATCTTTTTTTATTTTTAGGATGGAATAAAAACTACTACTTGTGTGCTCTTTGATATTCCACTTAGGAGTTAAGCTAGAGACAATGAAGTGGTCATCTTGAATGCATAAGAAGTAAAAATCCATGAGAGACACATAGGTTCTTTAATTTGACTCAAGGAAAATAATCTTAGGGCTTAATAATGATAGTTTTATTCAATTTGATTGTATGGATATGTTGCCATAGGAAACCAACTAAGATTATGATGCCATGAGAGGTGAGCTTGATTTTTTGTGTGTTGTACATAGTGTAGCATCTAGAACTTACCTAAGTGTATATAGGATAGCTGGTTGCCAATAAAGTAGGATATGATTAAGGCGTTCCTTTCAAAGAAACAATTTTGTCTATCGTTGTTGTACCTTCCTTGACATTATCCCTAGTTAACGCCTTTGAGCTTCAAACCTTAATTTTCTTCTTAGGCACAAAACAAGCCTATTTTCCATTGTTGTATGACCTCCAGAATTTTGATCCAAAGATAGTCTGATGCACTTTGAGATTAAGAATGAGGAGTCCAATGAGGTAGAAAAAAGTCAAGGGAAAGGAAAGAAAAAGAAAAAATGTGTGGATGATAAGAAGAGAAAATAGAAGAGGGGTGCCCACAAAAAAATGTTGTTTACTTATTTTTAGAACATAAATGAAAAGATTTTAATATTGTATCATTTTTGTAAACTTATAAGTAGAAACTAGCAGTCAAGTAGGAAAAAAGGGCATGAGAAAAGAAGAGGATTAGTGAAGAAAAGGGTGAGCAATTAAGACAAAGTGGTGGATAAGAAAGATGAAAGAATGTCTTAAAGTGCTTAGGACTGGTAGCCAAAACTAAAAGAAAATCATTCCTACCTGTCCCTTACACGACATTAAAACCAAGCAAAGTCTTTATGATCTTACTCTTGTTGAAGCAACTAAATAGTCTAAATATACATGAGGGGAAAGCTTATGGTATATTGCATGTGTATGATACATAATTTATAAGAGTGAGTGTGTCTTGCTTATTATGTTCCAAGCTTTAACTGATGATATGAAGGAAGGAACATCACTAAATAAGTGAGGGCATAAGATGGTCAAAGTCGGTATACTATGTGTTGTATTTTTCATACTAAATCATATTGGCCCTACTTTAAACAGATGAATCAGTTATAGAGGCCATGTAGTCATGAATGTGAAATGATCTGTGTGTGCTTGATATGAGTTGTTATGAATTGACGAACCACTGATTGCATATGCTCTGTGCTAGCTCCTTGAGTGAGGATTGATAGGGGTAACAAGTGGTGAGAAAAGATGTTCACGCACATAAGTAAGGATTGTTTGAGGACGAATAATGGCTTAAGGGTGGGATGGTGATGTTGGGCATATTCTTATGCCCATTTTCCATGTTTTTACCCATATTTTACCTTGTTTTGAGAGTATAATCATTATGAAATGCATGAAATCATGTTTAGTGTGTCTTATGAGTTAACAAGTGTTTTTAGATGTTTTGAGTAGGAAACTAAGGAAAAAGGACTAAAAAATTATCCAAGGTATGAAGGAAGAAGAGTTTGCAAAAGTTGACCTGGAGATATGTCAAGCATGGCGCGCCAGACCCCCAACTTCAGAGAAAATTGTGGTCAAGTTGGTGCATTGGGTGGCATGGTGCACCAGAAGCATTTTGAACTTAGAAAATATTTCCAAAACTTTAGGGTGTTTTTTGGAGTGGCGCACCAGGCTCAAACATAAGAAAATTTTACTAACACCATGGTGTGTTGGCTGGTGTGGCGCGCTAGAGGGCAAACTTCAGAAGAATTCAAGTCAAAATTCTAGTGCAGTGGATGGTGCCATGCCGGGTGCTTTCCGAGATGGATTTTCAAGTTTAAATGATACACTTCTCAAGAGAAAAAGAGTCACTGGATCCCATGCTTATAAATACAACATCTAGGGCATTTTGTTAGAGATCATTCATCATATTGATCTATTTGTACGCAGTTCATGGAGGAAGAGACAAAGTCATTTTTTAGCTTTCTTCTTTAACTTTATGTTTTTTATTTGAATGATGAATCTTTAGTTTTTTGCTTGAACATGAGTGGCTAAACTTTTGTTCTAGGGTTTTGGCCATAGCAGATGGTTGAAGTTTGAAAGTTTGTTGATTCTAGTTCTTAATTCTTCATTAAAGGTTGTTTATACTTGCTTATTTTCATTGCTTATTCGTTAACTTGACCACCTAACTAATATAATCTATTGGCTTTTGGTTGAACTCGGGAGAGAGAACCAAAAGGGTTAAAAGTAAGTGTAGAACAGTTTTCTATGACTCTTGTCCAATGGGTTCAAGATAGATTTCACTGTCGAGGATAGTAATATACTCTTCCACCCTGTTCAGTTGAATACAAGTAGCCACAACTGTCATTTCATGTTTCTCCTGCGAACATAGGGGTATAGGCATTAGGGTTCATGAGATAGTTCTTGGATGCTCGAGAGAATGGAAAGAAAGGGGATAGTAAGTTGCAACTAGCAACCTTAGGAAGAATTAGTCTAGCATATTAAGTCTTAAAACTCAACCTGAAGTGAAAGTGCCAAGACCCAAGATTCTATCATCATTTGAATTTCCACATTTGTGAAAAGAGTTCAATTCATTAGTTAATTTATTTTTCAAGTTTAGTAGTTTAATCTCTAAACCATTCCCTATTTTTATCTGTGTTTATTAGAATAGTGAAATAAAGTGTTACCTTGAGAAATTAATCTGATTAGCCTCTGAGGGATCAATAATTGGGACTTCACTGTCCTATATTACTTGACGACCACGTGCGCCTGGGTGACATCAGAAATGCAGTTAAATCTAGTTTTAGGGTCATATACATATACTAAAAACTAAATCTGAAATCATAAACTGAAATTTGTAACTGAAATAACTATATTGAAACTGAAACTGAACTATATTATGGGAGAGCCTATTAACCGACAAAATCAAATGTGAGCCTCATGGAGCCCAATGTATAAACACGATTGGAAGGGTGCTCGTACCTTGCCAAGGGTAAGAACAATTACTGGCGTGATATCACTAGTGAACTCAGGGAGACAATCTCTACTAACGATGACCCGTGCATGCGCCCATTGAGGTAAGGGAGACACTCTCAAATAATGAGGATCCCATATTCCTCGGGCTAAGTGAAATATTCTATACTATTGAGAATCCCTTATCTCGTGGTTGCACGTAGTTTTGAGACCTGGGTATGCTGGAACCCTGGCCTATTCGGTGCTAAGTACTACTACCAATTGAACATGAAGATACATGTAAATTGAAAGTCTGAAGCTAATGTCCTAAGACTAGTCAGAACCACTTTATCTAGCAAAACTCCTGAGAGCCTAAAGGACCATGACATACTGATACTGAGGGCGTATAACTGATGTTCTAGGACTACTCAGGGCTACTTTCTCTAGCAAGAGGCTTGAGAGTCTAAAACACTATAAGCATGTTTATCATACTGAATTCATGAAAATCATAGACTCAAATCATAGTTTAAATCATATGTATTGAAATCATGATAGTCATATATATTTCAGAAGGACCATATTCTCAAAAACAATGATAAATCATGGCTAAGTCTTAGAAATCATTCTAACATCATATCATGGATTGGAGAGGGGGGATCATGAACATACATAGTTATTAATCATAAGAGTGTTGAAATCATGAACATTATATGCTATTTATCATGAAAACATGGAAGACATGAGAGAATTCAGATGTAGAATTGAAACCCTAAGATATGATTTTCTAGGGAATTGAAAAGTCTAGGGTTCATGAAATAATTTGGGACACAAGGGTAAAAGGAAACTCTTGCTAAAATCCCACATACCTGATTGAAGAATCCCCAACAATGACTTGAATCTTGCAGCACCTTGGAGGAAAACCATAGTTCTTGAGCCTTGAGAGAAGAAGGGAGAAGATGACTTGAGGATAATTTTGAGTTGAATGAGGTATAAAACTATAAAAATCCCTTTAATTCGTCCCATAAGAAGCCTAAAATTACCTAGTTTAGGAGTTAAAAGCATAAAAAATTACAAAAATACCCCTAAGATTTCACATTAAAAACTGTCCCGTCTAGTGCTACGGCCGGTCCTACGACTTGTAGTACCATACCACAACTCGTACAGAATCTCGTGATCTCAGGTCCTGCCTTTGATCTTTCTTTGAACTTCATGTCACGGGTACAAATCACGATCTGTACCTCTTTACCATGGGTTGTACCTAGACTCGTGGTTCCTCACATCATCTCAGGACACTACTCTAAATCTCTTCCTACGACCCCCTGATAGGACTGGTACTGTATAGGTATGAATGGTAGGTCCCTGTCATAGCTTAACTCAATCATTCCTGGACAACATGCTACAGCCAATAGGATGACTCGTACCACCCAGCAACGAGTCGTACAGAGGCATATTGCAGACTTTTCTGCTGGTCAAATTCCAAATCCTGAGTCTAGTCTTAGAAAAATTTGGGTGTTATATTATCTCCCCATTGGAAACATTCATCCTCAAATAGAGGCTAGAAAAGCTGAAAAGATAGGGAAAGAGCTGCAATCCCAGAACTGAAAACTGACCTACTTCGGACTGAGATACATGACTGAACTTAATTCATGAAGCATATATGCATACTATGACATGAAAGGAACTGAGAGACATGAGCTTTACATGGAACTAGATAGAGTACTAAGGAGGAAACTGGTATCTCATGCTGGAACTGAGTCAGAAGGGAAAAGATGCAGGTATCTAGCCATCATATCTGCTTCGGCTTCCCACATAGATTCCCCAACCAGCTGATTTCTCTACAAAACCTTCACTAAAACTACTTCCTCATTTCTCAACTTTCAAACCTGCTGGTCCAAGATTTCAACTGGAACCTTCTCATAAAAGAGATTGTCATTCTCACCAACACCTCTTCACCACTTTCATGGGTGAAGATTTCAGAGGCACCTTGCTAATTGCACCAACTTCCCTGAATACCACCACATCATTCAAGCTTATTACTACAATCATCTTTTGTCCCCTCAGACTCCCATCCATGACTAACAACTGCATTTCGTAAACTTCTACCCATCGAGCACATAAGACATGAATAAGGCTATAATCCTGGACATATCTATTGCAACCATCATTTCTGTTATGATGAACATACCTAGGGTTGAGAGTAAGAAAATAATGAGCATGAATCATTCACAAAATCTAAACTGAGCATATACAAGATATAGCGTGACTTTATGAGCCGGTAAGGCAGATCCTAAGGACTGAGTTCATAGAGTTGAGCACACTGGGAATTGAGCTTGCATACATAACAAGTTCCATGACATGAAGCTGAGATTTATGAAATCATGGAATAAGAATAGGATCGCAGATTGAAGCGGTTATCTATCAATCAGAGAACCTAAATATAAGCATGAGTAAAGCATAACGTCGACTGAAACATAAGGGAAAATATCTTATTAGGAAAGGATCAACACCCCAAGGCTACTATTTATGGAACTCCCCTACTCTAAACAACCCAAGATTTGACTTGGCCCTTCAACTTATCATCTCCTCCTTAGCTCAAAGTCATCATTCTATGACTTTGGACCTCTTCTCTAGGATAGGCTATGATCACTAACACTTGTGGAGTCGGAGTGTTACTATACATATGGATGCCAAACTCTTCCTTGCCAACTCTACTTGTAAGTACTAAAACTTATGTTATGGTTTATTTCTTGGGTAACACCTAGTCTCTCTTTAGTCTCTAAAACTATCAATGAGGGTTTCATACCCTCCCTTCCTTATCAACCTCACACATCCAATCCCCTAACTACTCAATACGGATAAAGCTTATACTGAGATGCTTAAAATCATATGCCTTATTTAAAATTTTCTAACTTCGGCTCTTTGGGACTCCATATAGTACATACCTCTCATCCTTCACACTTTTCAACTCAAGATTAAATAACTCGGAACACATAGCACTTTAGGAGCTTAGAATATAGTGTAACTACTACCTTGGTGGACATCTTCCTTTCTGACATTCAAGGCTCCACTTCACCTACTGACTTAAGCCTCCAATTACCTATACTTAATATTTTTCTAACACATTGACATGTCCTCATGATCTTTTACTGTAGTTCAAATATGCTCTAAGTCATCTTTACTAATAACTCTCCCTCTAAATACTACCTTAGAATCTACATAAAATTTATTACTCTTCGGTCAACACTAAGGGACTTATCAGTCCATTGCTTACCTTATAAATACATGACTATGGAGGCATACTTCCCTCAATCACCATCCCTACTTTTGACTTCCACACTTCTAGATTCATATTTCTAGTTGTAGGTTCATGTTACTACTCATGGCTCATACAAGCCAAATCACACTATCTCAGAGGTGACGATACTACCCAAGCACTTAGAGACACACTATCCCACTAAGGGTGTCATTCGCATCAAAGTTCCAGAAGGGGGTTTTGCAAGCATTTCTTATTGTAGGCTCAACAAACGATTCATGAGAAAAAGGGTGCATTCTTGAAATACATTATACTTAACTACAATAATGGGCTCCTTTTTAGCCCCCATGTAGTCCCTTAACTTTTTGCTCGCTCTATCTGAGATCACCTCATTGAAAAGAATTTGAACTTTTCTGTTTCTATCACCTCGAAGATGAGTCATAGTCAACGAAATTAAAACAAGGTACGAATCTGTATAAGGTCCTTATGGAACAGCTCTATTACATGATACGGAACATGAAAGAAAGGAAACATTCCTAAAATGTTTCATAGCCTCTTCAACATAAGTGTGGAGTGCTTCACATCGATGAAAAAGACTCTACTTAACGTGGCTTTTAGATATCTTAGGACACTTTAAAATCTAATGCTCTGATACTAAATTTGTCATGACCCAAGCTGGGACACCAGATCGATACACGGGACTTAGAACCATAAATGGCTCCAAGCTAACCCATGGCATAGCATAATTCTAACGTAACAACAACTAATAGAATATATTTGAGCATAAGCTAATTGAAAATAAACTAATAAAAAGGAAAGAATAAAAATCTGATAACAACACTGAGTCATAAGTTGAAACTATACTACATTGTCTGAAAGCCTCTACTAGTCTAATGAGTTATTGGGATAAGTCCCCAGCTAACTCCAAAATCTTAAACTAGAATAAATAAAAATAAAGAAAACATAACTCCCGTCCGCGAAGGATGAGGACTCACCACTTTCAGCTGATAGAGTCTGGAACGTGTCTGAGGCTGAGTCTGAATACCTAGATCTATATCAGAAACGTATAGCATATAAGTATGCGGTCAGTACTTGGAATGTATTGAGTATATGGGAAACATAACTAGAAATGAGAACATATTATGAATCTGAGAAAAGACTGTACATAACATGGCTGAATGCATAAGCTTAGGTAAAGTAAAATGTTCCTTTTTGAGATGCATGAATACCGGCATAAGATGCTAATTTGAAAACATTTAATAAAATACAATTAAATCTAGTTTTAGGGTCATATGCATATACTAAAGACTGAATCTGAAATCATAAACTTTAAAGTGTAACTTAAATAACTGTACTAAAACTGAAACTAAATTGTACTGTGAGAAAGCTTATTAACCGACAAACTCCAATGCAAGCCTGTTGGAGCTCAACCTATAACCCCAGTTGGAAGGGTGTTCATACCTTTACAAGGGTAAGAACCATGACTAGCGTGATATCACTGATGAACTCAGGGAGACAATCTCAACTAACAATGACCCTTACATGCGCCCGTTGAGGCAAGGGAGACACTCTCAAATAATTAGGATTCCATATTCCTTGGGATAAGAGAAACATTCTCTACTATTGAGAATCCCTTATTCCACGGTGGCACATAGTTCTGAGACCTGGGTGCGCTGGAGCCCTGGCCTACTCGGTACTAAGTACTACTCCCAATTAAAAATGAAGATACATGTAAACTGAAAGTCTGAAGCTAATGTCCTAAGACTAGTCGAAACCACTTTATCTAGAAAGAGTCCCGAGAGCCTAAATTACTATGACATACTCATACCGAGGCTCATAACTGATGTTCTAGGACTAGTCAGGGCTACTTTCTACTAGCAAGAGGCTTGAGAGTCTAAGCAATCATAAGCATGTTGATCATACTGAATTCATGAAAATCATAAACTAAAATCATAGTTTAAATCATATGTATTGAAATCATGATAAAGTCATATATATTTCAAAAGGACCATATTCTTGAAATAGTGCTAAATCATGGTTGAGTCTTAGAAATCATGCTAACATCATATCATGGATATAGATCATGGTTTGGAGAGGGGGATCATGAATATACATAGCTATTGATCATAAGAGCCTTGAAATCATGTATATTATATGTTATTTATCATGAAAACCTTGAAAACATGGAAGATATGAGAGAATTCATACGTAGAATCGAAACCATAGACATGATTTTCTAAGGAGTTGAAAAGTCCGGGGTTCATGAAATAATTTGGGAAACAGGGGTGTAAGAAAACCCTTGTTCAAGTCCCACATACCTGGTTGAAGAATCCCCAATAATGAATTGAAGCTTGTAGCACATTGGAGGGTAACCCCAGTTCATGAGCCTTGAGAGAAGAAGGGAGAAGACGACTTGAGGATGATTTGGAGTAGAATGAGGTATTGGGCTAGAAAAATACCTTTAATTCATCCCATAGGAAGCCTAAAATGACCTAGTTTAGAAGTTAAAAGAATGAGGAATTACAAAAATACCCTTGAGATTTTACATCAAAAATTGTTCCGTCTAATGCTACGGCTCGTCCTACGACTCGTAGGACCATACCACGACTCATACTAAATCTCGTGGTCTCAAGTCTTGCCTATGATATTTCTCTGAACTTCATGTCACGAGTATCTGTTATACCCCGAAAGCCCAAAGATCAGACCCGGGAGTTGAAACTAAGAAAACTTAAAAATCTGGCATCAGGCACATAACGGGTTGTGAGGTGATGCGTGAGAGCATCCCACGAGTCATGACATGAATCATGGGGAGGCCTAGGG
>JACEIK010000362.1:349857-361163 GCA_018107945.1 Datura stramonium
CCATGAGTCATTGTCAGTCCCCACGATTCGCGGGACGAGTCGTGACCAAGCAGGGTAAAGATTTATTAAGTATGAGTCAGTGCACATGAAGGATGGTAACCACGAGTTGTGGTCACCAGTAACAGATCCTGGTGTCACCCGTAACGAGCCTAGGAGGCCTGAAAAGCACTGTACTTGACGAATGATTCCATGAGTCGTGGCCCATGATGACAAGTCATTTGTTCCCTCATTGGGACCAGCTGGCAGTTATTTTCTGCGAATTTAGTAAGGACTTTTCTTTAATTTCTAAGTTTCTAGGGCCTAAACTACGTCGTTTTGAGTTATGAATGATGACTTTTAAAGGGGTTAAGTTTATTTTAGGCTATATTCTTTCATGCATGCAAAAGTGGTAGTCTAGAGAGGTGATCAAGGAAATCCCTTCAAGGTTTTCTTAAATTTCTTCTTGGGCATTCAAGAAAGTGTATGAACCAGCTATAATCAGGTACGTAGGGTTATGAATGGGTGAATCCTTTCACACCCATGCCCAATATCTCTCTAAATCATGAATTTTCTATGTGTAACCTATGGGGTTTAACCCAATGCATGAAATTTCTAATTCTCTACATGGGTATGATTTAAATATATTTCTACTATTGAATTATGACTCATGGGCAAGTTTTATATTATTTTCAATTAAAATCATGTTTCAAGCTTTGCAAATTTAAAATGCCCATTTGTGAGAAATACATGAGAGTTGAGGTTTATAATGAATGTTCTAGTATAATGAGATATTATTGATGAAGAGAATGATTTCGAGTTATTCATGTTTATAATCATATTTTCAAAGTGAATTGAGTATTTTTCAAGCATGTTAAAGTATTGGGCAATTCCCATGTGTTCGAGCATGACTCGTGATTTCTTGAATTAAGCTTACCACTTGGTTTTGGAGTTAAGACTATCAATTATTTCAGCTTGTGATATGTTTTGAGATAAATCTTCTCATATATATATATATAAATTTTAGGTTTGAGAATTTTAGGTTTGAGATGTATTTAACTATTAAGCTTCCGCCAATAGATGATTTTGTGCTTCGTCGAAAAACAATGGAGATCATATGCATGTTTTTGGGAGTAGTGTCTAGCACCAAGTAGGCTAAGGGTCGATCATCCTATGCCTTAGAACTATGTACCAATGTAGGTTATTACTTATATATATATATATATTCTACTTTGGACCTTTCCTATGAGCTATCCCCTACCCCGATTGGGCCTCAAGCTTGATATCGATATTATAGTATCGTCCCTAGCCCCGTCGAAGGTTTTGGATGACTCTACCTACTTGAGTGTAATAATTAAGACCACAGCTCTATCGTGGTATGTCGGTTAAAAGACGAGTCTCCCATTGTTCCTCGTGATTTAAATTATGCATGTTTATCATTCTTGATATATATATATATATATATATATATATATATATATATATATATACTTATGTTCTAAAGAAGGCTTGACCTAATGTTCGATCTTCTTATGATTATTAAATTTCATCTTGGTCTGCTTGATTTAGATGTAAAGTTTGATATGCTTGGATCATGATTTCGTAAAATGGCGTGCAAAGCCCTACTCGCATTCTTGTCTTCATTATATTTATAATATGCATGTTTTAAATTATTTTACTTATATAAGCTGTTTCACTTACCTTGCATACTCGGTACATTTCATGTAATCGACCGCATACTCTATGTTGTATAGTTTCATGATACAGGATCCTGGCCTCTCAAAGATTGCCGCGAGTTAGCATCTACGTTGTTGGTGAGTCTTCATCTCCCGAGGACTAGAATGACCAAACTTCCTCTCAGGTATTTTTAGTTTCAACTTTGTTGAATTATGTCACGTGATCATGGGCATAATTGCATGCCCAAGTGATACTTTATTACTTAACTTTGACTTGTTTATCTACATTTATGTGTACATTCTCATGTGGTTTATATGTAAATGTGGATTTATACTAACCAACATGATTAGTTATTTTTGCGCTAGAATGAATTTTGAAAACTAATCTACAAGTTGGTGAAGTGGAGGAATGGACTCGGCTAAAATTCGAAGTCGGCAAGAAAATGCTAAAACTTGATACTCCGCAATAGGGTCGTGTCACGCCACCATCGTGGAGGCATTCTTCCTAGAGTGGGATTTTTGTTGCATTCCAGAGAAGGTGCGCGATGGCACCGTGTCACGAAGCTCCGCGGTTCACTTCGCTGGACACGGCAGGGAAGGCTTAGCCGCACACCCTGATTTCAAGTGAAGGTGCGTAGCCATTCATGGCATGGAGCCGAGGCCCACGATACCCTCCGTGCCACGCTAAAGATAATAATCCAACACCCAAGTTCCGCGTTGAAGCCCGTGGCACGAGCTGATGCTCCGCGACACCCTCGCCACGTTGCCGCCATTCCGAGAAATTTCTCACTTGCATAAATAGCACAATTTAGGTTTTATTTTAATATATCTGATTACTTCCAAGCTAGGAACGGTATCGTGCAAACTTGAGCCGAAGAAGTTCTGGGTTAATTTTCTTCCTTTTTCTGTTTAATTTCAATTGCTTGTATGAATTCTACTTGTTTGAAGATGTTTAATTCAAAATTGAGTGGCTAATTCACCTTGGGATGAGGCTGAGGATGATTGCAGTAGTTTGTAATTGATGCTATTTCAGTTTTTATCTTCTCTACAACGGTTGTTCTACTAATTCTTTTTTTCACTACATTAATGCTTGGCCATTGTTAATGTAAATCCTAGAATTCTAGTTTTATTTTCGAAAGGAAGATTAAATGGATAGATGTGAATTAGCAGGATATGTTCTGTCTTGCTGAGGAATTAAGAGAAGATTAACATTCATAATAGAAATATATCTGTAATGTCATATTTGGTCATCTATGGAATTTGTTGTGTATTACTAGGATATGAAGTGTTCTCATCACAAAAATGTGTAATGTAAGTCTCATGATTCTTTAATTGGAGAGGAGTTCTAAAGACCCAATCCATTGGTTAATAATTCCTGACTAATAACTTAATAGAAGTGTTGACTGCAATTAAATCGCAAATTACATATTCGCATGTTTTGCCTTAACTCACTCTTGTTCGTGCTATTGTTCGATTATAATTTACAATTTTTTTTTACTTAAAGTTACATTAACTAGTATTATTGAAAATTCACCATTTGTTTTGTTTATCTGCTTGTATAAAGAATTGTGTGTACTAAACACTTAAAGAAAAATTATTGTCACATTACAAATTCCTTGTGGGTTCAATAATTAGCTTGAAAAGAAGCCACTTTATTACTTGTACGAATTAATGCACTTGCGTGTAGTTGGGAGGAACAGTTTTTGGCGCCGTTGACTGTGGGACTGCAATTGGTTATTTAATTTTCTTAGTGTTAGTTTACAAGTTCGATACAAGTGTTGGATGATTTGATCTAGCCTTTCTCTTATAGGCATAAATTGTTTCAACGCCGGCAAGGGATAAGGAGTTATGGATCCGTTGTTAGAGCCGGAGAAACAATTTCATCTACGTAAAAGGGAAGCTCTAGTGAAGTTGCGCTTATTAAGGAGAGCATTTCTGAGCAACAACAAAGAACCACCAATTGTGGCAACAGTTTTAGTGCCCAAAGAGATGGCAGCAAGACCGGTCCGCGAGGTGGCAATCCCACTTGCAAACAATGTAACATCCAAAGATTCGGGCAGGGCCGGAACCGTGAGGGAGATTTGAACTTGGGTTATAATATGGTGCGCTTATTGCACACCAACAAGTTACGTGTCTCCTCATGAAGATCCACAACAGCATCTCCAAACTTCTTGGAGATAAGTGGGACATATATATAATTACTGAGTATCACTTGATTATGTGAGGCTTAAACTATTCCCGTTTTCATCACTGGGAAGCCACCAGATGGTTGAAGGATGAACCGCCAAATTCTATTACTACTTGGGATGACCTAGCGAGGAAGTTTTTGATACGATTCTTTTCCATCGGCTGCTCAAATGAAGCTGGATTCTAAGTTTCAAACAGAGAGAGGGTGAGAAGTTTGTATCGCTTGGGAGAGGTTCAAGTCAATTCTAAGAGATTGTCCTCACCATCACTCGCCTAATGATGTGTTGGTGCATACATTCATTAAAGGTTTGGAACCACATACAAAGATTTGTTGATTCATACGAGGTAAGACATTGGAAAAGACCTACGAAGAGCTTTACACCTTGTTGAACCGTATTTCACAAGGTAACTGAATGGAATGCATGGATTCAACTCGAGAGGAGCAAAGAAAGTCACAGGGTTCTCTTTGAGGTGGATGGATTCACAACTATCACGTACGTATAGCCGATTTGCAAAATCAACTTACCACTCATTTCAGCAGTATGCTTGAGCTGTATAAGCCCTACTCAATGTAGTTCATCGTGTGTGGTGTGTGTCGTGGAAGTAGTGAACACTCAACTCGAGTGTTGTGGTGCCAATCCGCATTCAGTAAATTTTGTTGGAAATGCCTAGAGGAGTAGTAATCAACGCATGACAATGTTACAACCCAAATTGGTGGAATCATCCGAATTTTTCATGGGGGAGTAATAGTCATCGTGGACAAAGTTCAAACTGCATGCACAAAATCAAGGGGGTCACAATTTTCAGCCACGCTTCCGCAGGAAATAATACACCTTCTCAGTCTAAAGAACATCGAGGATATGCTCAAAACTACAATAGCGCTAACTGTATGCTGCATGTAGGCCGAATGTGTAAAAATTGACAGATTTCATATGAAAATCAGCAGCTAGGCCACAAAGGCATTGGAGCACTGGCTGGGACAGCTAGCTGTGAGCCTAAAATACTAGACCAAGGGGAGGATTACCAAGTGATACAAACCCCAAATCCTAAGGTGAATGCCATTACCCGAGTGGAAAAAAGCAAACCAGGGGAGGTGAAACCTAAAAAGGCCACCTCGTAACTGGAGCAACAAAAAAGATGAAGGAAATGATGATGAGGGGGAATGAAAAGGTAACAGGCAGAGATGGAAAGACACCGCCCCTGCTTCTCAAAGATTGAAAAAGCACAAGGAGGAAGCATGCTTCAAGAAGGTCATGGAAGCGCCGGCTGTGTACATATCAATCTTCCTTTTAGTTGATGTGTTGCTATGTGAGGCCAAAATAATGCCAAGTACAACAAACATTACTGTAGCAAACAAGAGCAGATCGACAGTATGCTACGCTGCACTTACCGAGGAGTGCACCTCCCATATTCCGTAATCGATTGGCTGCATGTGCTCGAGGATCCCGGGAGCTACTATTCGTAATACAATCGCGCCTATTTGAGCTCGTGGTTTGTGTGATTTGGGAGCAAGTATAAATTTCAGATGCCAACACGCATTCAAGAAGCCGGGCCGGGCGGCCCGTACCCACTACCGTGATCTTGCAAATCCACTGACCGTTCATTGGGCTGTGACCGGCTGAATTGTGGAGGATGCTAGTGCAAGTAGGCTCCTCATTTTTCAGGATTTTATAATTCTTGATTTTGAGCCGTGACGCGTAAGTCCCATTTATTTTGGGACGTCCTTGGCAACCTAAGCAGCCTGATCATGTAGTCAGCTGCCAGCCTAACCATGAGAGCTCACATAAGGTAGAGGTCTTTGATACATAAGGCCATTAAGCTATCTGGCCATTTATGAAGAGTTATCAAAGAATCGTTTTTGAATCGTGGAGTCGACCTTCAGACATGGACTAGGATCCCCTTAGAGAGAGCCTTGGTAGGACGGATCATTTTGGGGACAAGGCAACATATGAGATGGTGCGTACTTTGAATGAGCCAAAATGGTTTTTCAGAAGCAAGATTTGAACCATTGCAGTAGGTCCTTGGAACCATCCCCAAAGCCATCAATTGAGGCGGCACCAAATTGAGTTAAATACATTGCCTCCACATCCGGGCAAAGATGTATTCTTGGGTGAAGGACACCTTACTACCATCATTTTTGTGTTAACCGACATATGCACAAGTGAAAGATGCATTGTGGTCCTTAAGAGGAGAAAGAGAGTAATGGGATATGTGATGTCGGACATTAAGGGGGATTAGTCCATCTTTCTGCATGTAAAGAATATTGCTGAAGGGGGATCCAAGCTAACTGCAACATCAATGAGATCGAATCCGGTGATGAAGGATGTAGTCGTAAAGGAAGTGATCAAGTGGCCGGATGCGTGGAGGTATATCCCATCTCGGCATGCTGAATGGGCTTAGCCCAACAATGTGTTCCCAAGAAAGGTGGGACCGGAAAAGGGTTACAAATGAGAAGAATGAGCCGATTCCCACTACCCATTGGGCCACTGTAGGCGAATTTGGTATGGATTATAGGAAGCTCAATGAGGCCACTCTGAAGATCATTATCCTATTTCATTCATTGATCATATGTTGACAAAATGGGCAAAAGGTGAATATTATTGTGCTCGGATGGATAATTGCCATAATCAAATAGCCATATAATGTGTAAGATCAGAGAAGACCACGCTTACATGTCCTTATGGGACATATGCTTTCTCGCTGATGCACTTTGGTCTATGCAATGCACACGCCACATCTGCACGATGCATGATGGCTTATATTCCATGATATGGTGGAATACTATGTCGAGGTATTTATGGATGACTTTCTGTTTTTGTAACTCGCTTGCTATGTGTTTGCAGAATCTTGACGGGGTGTTAGCCGTATGTGAAGACTCAAACCTGGTGCTCAACTGGGAAAAGTGTAACTTTTTAGTCAAGGAGGGTATTGTCCTTGTCCATAAGGTGTCATGCAGATGTTTGGAGGTCGATCGTGCAAAGATAGAGGTGATTGAAAAGCCACCACCGCCATCGCTTAAGGGTGTCCACTTCTAGGATTACGCCGGGTTTTACATACTGGCTTATTCAAGACTTCTGTACCTCCCGAGACCGTTATGACGCGGCTGCTAGAAAAAGAGGTGAAGTTTGAATTTGACAAGGAATGTAGAGCATTTGGGAGCTGAAAAAGAAGCTGGTGGAAGTGCCTATTCTCATTGCTCCGATTGGGAATATCCTTTTGAGTTAATGTGTGATGCAAGTGATGTGGCCGTAGGAGCTGCATTTGGGAAGCGAAGAATAAGATTTTTCATTCCATCTACTATGCAAGCTAAACACTTGATCCTTACAAGTTAATTATACAATACTTAAAAGGAGTTGTTGGCTCTAGTATTTGCATTTGATGTTTAGATCCAATCCGGTGGGGTCAAAAGTGGTGGTACACACTCGATCATGCGGCAATTCCTGCAGATTTATTTGGCAAGAAAGATGCTGGTCTGTGCTAATCGTGATATTATTGCCGCAAGAGTTTGATCCGGAGATCCGAGACAGAAGGGAAGTGAAAATCAAAGGCATCACCTATCGCGGCTAGAGAATCGTTCATGTGAAGGAAGGTGAGAGCACGAGAAGAGTTCCCCGATGAACAATTCTTGGAAATAAAGAAGTCAACTTTGGAAGAAGGCAAATATTGTGGAATTGTTATAAAGTGGAGTATACCCACCCGAGGCAACAACTCAACAAAGGAAGAAGTCGAGGCATGATTCCCAGACATATGAATAAGCCAGTTTAAGCAAGGACCGATCAAGTGACGAGGCGATGCATTCCATAAAGTCGACGGCGTAGGTACCGAGGAGTTGTCATTCACTGTATGGAGGTCATCATGAGGAGCGATTTCTCACATGGCCGTGTACTGTTCTTTTTGGCCCACTGCTCAAAGATGTCAGCAAACTTTATGTCAAAGTATGTGATAGATGTCAAAGAACAGAACAATCTACGTAAGACAGAAATGCCATTGCATAACATATTGGAAGTTGAGGTGTTTTATTTGGGATTGATTTTATGGGCCCGTTTCCACCATCGTTTGGCAATCGATACATCTTGGTGGTGGTGGACTACGTGTCTAAGTGGGTTGAGGCGTAGCTTGTCCCGGAATAACAATAAGGTGGTGACTAGATTTGTAAAGCATGCATTTTCACAATGGTACGCCACGAGCAATTATCAAGTGATGGAGGGGCACATTTTGTAAATGAAGGATTCATGAACTTGCTAGAGAAATATGTGGGGTTCGGTATAAAGTGAAGCAGCATATCATCCCCAAACTAAAGGTGAAAGCAGAGGTGTTAAACAGGAATTACGTGAACGACAACGCTTGATTGGGCAAGCAAACCGGATGATGCGTTGTGGCCATATCGAACTGCATATAAGACAACCCATTGGGACTTCACCGTACGTATGGTTTACGAGAAGGCATTTCATCTACCCGTGGAGCTGAACACGAGCTTTTGGGCCAAGGGAAGGTCAACATGATCCCGAGTTTGCAAGAAAGAGAGATTGATGCAGTTTGAGGAGTTGGATTGAAGCTTCATAGCAGTACGCATATGAAAGTGTAAAATGCTATAAAGAAAACGAAAAGGTGGCATGACAGGCAAATGCTTCATCGGATCTTTGAGCGTGGGTCAAAAGGTGTTGCTATTAAACTCTAGGTTGAAACTCTTCCCAGAAAATTGTGCTCCAAGTGGTCGGGGCTTGAAGTATTTCCACACGTGGGCGGGTTGAATTAAGGCAAGAGGATAAAAGTGCCACATTTTGGTGAATGGACAGAGGTGTAAGCACTACTAGGGTGAAAGACGTAATCGAGAGAAGACGCTCTATCACCTTAGTAGATGAATGATGACAAGCATCGAAATACATGGTAAACTAGGCGCCTACGGGAGGTAACCCATGCATGGGGCCGTACTAGACTAGTTAGGAACAAATAAAAAAAGAAAAAAAAGAGAAAAGAAAAAGGGTCGGGCACTAGGTGGGAGGCAACCCATGATTCTGGGATTAGCTTGTTGTTGTTTGATGATTTCATGAAATATGGAGGGCAAAAATACAAAATCGCAAGTAGAAAAATAAAGGTAAAAGTGAAAATTTGGGAAAGAAACAAGAGCCTACGTGTTGGCTCCGTGTCACGGGAGGCTGACCTCCGCATTACCCTCCGCGGGACACGTTGAGGCCAACCCGTGCTCTGTGAAGATTTCCAAATGAGCCCCGTCACTCATGCCACGTGAGCCGGGCTCCGCTGCCTCCGTGACACGCTGAGGCCAATTTCGCGCCGGGTCGGGCCAGGCAACTGGTTGACTCCCACGCGAATCATCACTCTTTTTTTAACCCCAAAATTCTTATTTTTCCCATCTCAAATCCTCCCGCGACCAAAACTCTAACTCTTCTCCCCAACGTCACTGCCCTAGCTAGAAAATTTCTTCACCCTTAAAACTCTTCGAAGTAAAGGTATGTTCTCGAATTGTTTCTCATTCTTGCTGCATATTTCGATTCTGGAACATGTTTTCTTTGATGAAATTCTTTCCTAAGTTATTAATAAATTTAATTGATTACCATGGATGAATGTTGATTTTGGTGCCAATGCTGTGTTATGAACTCAATAATTACATGATTTGTATTGGAAAATCTTACATTGTTGATAACTAGGTGGAGAAATTTAGTTGGGAAGAAGAAGAAAAGGGTAGAAATACATATATTTTGGGTTGTGCGTGTTGTTGGAGTTGAAAAATTTTTTGTGCTTAAACTTGATTAGTGTTATGGTTGAAGATTGATTTTTGGGGATGAAAGTAGGAAAATCCCATAGGTTGTTGTGCACAACTTGAGAATTGCTCATGAGTTTGTAAAATGAATCGATGGATGAACTTTCATAATGCATTGTATGAAGTGTGAGTAGTACAATGAAATTGTTCCATCGACTTTTATTAATGCACTAAACCTTTTGGGAAATAAGAGTTGAAATTATGTGGTTGTTCTTGTCGAATTGTATTGACTACGGCTAACGACTAAGTGTCGGGTGATCAATTTAAGCACATCCTTAGTAATAGCCAACTATACCATGAATGACATTTGAAATATATGCTTTTGATGGATAGGACAAATGTCTGGAAGACAAGACAAAGGGAAAGGCGCATCCACATCTGGCGCCAGCAGAAAAAGACATAGAATTGGGGAGCAGTTCCAGTGGCACCACCTGTTCCAAGGGGGAAAACGTAGACAATATGGAACACGATGGGTTACAGATGAGGGAAATAAATGGTATGTCAAACACAAGGAAACTAATTATTTTCCAGAGGAACAAATAGCATGGGAACCACTAGCTCAAGAATTCCCAAGAATCCTACACAAGATAAACACTATTGGGTTAAACTTCATATTTGAAGAACCCAAAGAGTGCAATCTCCATCTCATAAGGGAATTCTATGCTAATTGGA
The DNA here is from genome assembly GCA_018107945.1 of Datura stramonium. NCBI lineage: Eukaryota > Viridiplantae > Streptophyta > Magnoliopsida > Solanales > Solanaceae > Datura > Datura stramonium. The sequence continues at coordinate 360,148 of JACEIK010000362.1, forward strand.
ATCCCACCGTGCGCAGCCACACAGTTAAGATCAGAGGACAGGTGGTTACTTTTGAACCACAACATCTAAATGCCATCTTGGGGACGCGGGACACAAACGCACATGTCCTCCGCCAGCTGAATATCACTCCACCATATGCAGATATCAGACGCACTTTATGTGCAGCACGATCAACAGCTAGGTGGAGTCGTCACAAGGAAAGAGGATATCACCAGAAATTGCCATACTCCCAAATGAACATAGAAGCGAGGATCTGGTTGAAGATAGTATGTACTTGCGTGATCTCGGGAGTGCACATGACTGATGTCACCCGGGACAGAGTTTGTTTGGTGTATGCATTGATGAAAGGACTGGAGATAAATGTTGGAGCGGTGATTATTTCCGCCATGANTCCCGGGGGTGCACATGACTGATGTCACCCGGGACAGAGTTTGTTTGGTATATGCATTGATGAAAGGACTGGAGATAAATGTTGGAGCAGTGATTATTTCAGCAATGAAGAAATCCATACTTCATCAAGGGCATCGGTATGGTTTCGGTGGTCTTCTAACAGCTTTCCTCAGGGGCCATGGTATTGAAGAGGAGGCCCTGAACTACATTCCTCAACTTGACAGGCGTGCTTTGGATGTCACTAAGACCAAAACACCTGATACCACATTTGGGCCTGTGCTTACACTCACCGAGCGACATGCGCGGGATGACCAATACATGGCCCGAATGTATGGGATGCAGATGCTACAACTGCATATTGGTGGAAGGCTGCTACGGAGGATGAATTGTGGCAGCTCGACATGGATTATCCATTTAATGAGCATGTCCGAGCATTATGCAGAGTTGGGCCCATATTTGTAGAACCGGTTGATGACGACGTCCCTACTGATGAGGAAACGCATCGGGATGACTCAGACATTGAGTCAGAGGAGGACGGCAAAGAAGATTCTGATCTTGGAGATGAGGCACTAGCACCTGATGAAGAGATTGAACATTTTGATTGATCAGGGAGTTACACCACCCAA
>JACEIK010000362.1:398387-437157 GCA_018107945.1 Datura stramonium
AAGTTAAGCAAAATGTAGATCATGACTTTGGTAAGTTCCGTGACTTGAGAATTTCTTCAACCAAGATTCCTAGTCTTGATGTCTTTGAGTTGACTTCGTGTTGGGATTCTCAAATTATATCTATTGAAAATGATTTTATTGAAAGCGTTACACCGCTTCAACAAGTACAAAAAAAGAATCCCAATAAGTACACTCAATCTTCATATACGGGTCTCAGTGAAACTGATAACATTTCAGGAAAGTCACCTGTCTACTTTGAAATGACACACACAATGTTTACTACGTTGAGTTTGATATAAACGTCAATCTGATGAATGACTTTACTAATTAGGTGTATGTCAATGTATCAAAGAGACGTGACATGTATGTATACTGCAAAATATATAGTAAAAAAAAATTACGCATCATAAAAATTGTCAAAATTGATTTCTTGCAAGAAGTTGACTTACTCTATGGTGAAAAATAAAATAGCTCTATCTTTTGATTTTGGAGTTGATAAGGTTGATAAAATATATTGGTCTCACTCTAGGCTCATGAAGGAAAACCCTGAGGAGACTCGTCAGGTTTCTTTATTAAACATAACTTGTCATAAATCATTTTATTATGGTGTGCTTTCACTATTTCACATATATTTGAACCTTTTTCATTGTATGTGATTAATATTCAAATGAACATATTTAAATAATTTTTATGGGTATATATCTATGATACCCATGAAAAAAATAAGAAAAAGATACTTGGACTTTTAAAAAAAAAAGAATAGCTACAAATGGGCCTTAGCCTATTAGCTACGTAAATAAGGGCAAAACAAAGTAAAACATTTAAATGAAGTGGAGTTTGGCATTCAGCCAACCACTTTTGGAAATAAAACGAAAAAAAGGCATTGAAGCTTAAAGCTTCTGCTGAAACAAGAAAGGAAAAAAAAGAAACGCAAGGGGCATCAATTTTTCAGTAAAAGAGGATGACGTGGAGAGAATTCAAGACTTTGATTAATAATTCAAGAGTGAAGGAGAATAAAAAGGTAAATTTCTCAACTTAGTTTATACTGATTCATATAACGCATGACTATTGAATTAGGGTTGAGAGTTCAAGAATCACGGGTTAGAAAAAATGAAGGAATCTATTAAATTCTCATAAACTGAGTTAGTATATCAGAAGATTTGAGTGTAAACTCTTATATTTCAGCATACACCAAAGAAAAGTAGAATGGACAGAAAGGTTACATTTAGTTTGTTTTAAGCATAAATTTAGAGAAATTTGAGTATGAATTGGATGAATAAATTATATGAATTAGCATAAATTAGTAGATTTTGCACAGTTAAATTACTCATGGCATGAGTAAATATAATTCGCATCGATGGTTAAACATGAAATCCCGAGGTTTGGGTATCTTCAATTAGTTATGAATTAGCCTAAACGAGAAAACTAACACGAGATTGACATAAAATGATTATAGATTGATCGAAGGAAGTCATACAGTTTGCTCGAGGAGACAAGTTTGATACTTCGACACAAGTATAGTGAGTAGTAACCTTATCGTAATTTGTGTTTTCATAGCTTGCATGGTTTATATATGAGTTTGAAAGTAAATTGGGTTATAGAATGCTTTAAAATTGCATATGAGATAAGTCTTTTACTTGATATGATATTCAAACATATATTTGAGATGTTTATCGATATTTTAGATGTTCTCATTATTACTAGATGTGTTTTGTTGTTACTTGAGATATGATTTCCATCACCAAAATGAAAGTACATGAATTGATGAGAATTTAAATGCCCTATACTATGCTGAAAATATTTTTACATGAGTACTTATTATTTACAAAGAAAAGCATAAATTGGAGTAGATTTTGATGGACTTGTAGCTAACGTCGAGTTCGTTAAATCTGGTGCACCTTATATTTATAGATTACGGTTATAGCCCTCGCTAGTGGAAAGGTAGAACTGGCATATAGTTACTGACATCCCTTGAACAGAGACCTACCGTAACATTTGACTCCTTTACGAGGGGTTCATAGTTATTGGCTATCTCTCAAGGTAGGGAGCCACACCGATTACATGATTCATTCTTGAAAATCTCCCAAAATATAAGGTTTTTATATGATAGTATTTACAGATTTTATTATCAAATTGTTAATTGATTTATGCTTTACTTGTAACAGACAAGACTGATTATTGTTACCGTTTTTGAAAGGATATTTTATTTCATGATATTTTCTTATTATCCTACTAGCATGTTTTCTGACTTATTTGCTATAAAAATAGTTTTGGTTAAGTGTTATTACTCACTGAGCTAGCGACTCACTCCCCGCTATTTTTTTTCTTCAGAGAATGTAGGTGACGTTAGTGAGGATCTCAATAGCTAGAGCGTACGAATTGATAGTTTCTGGTGAGCCCCGCATTGCTTCGTGATGGGCAAGAAGTTTATTCATATGTTTTTTCATCTTCTTTTAAAAATCTTAGAGTCACTCCATTAGTCATTCATTAGTGTCACAAGTGTCCTTCCATTATTATAAACTTGCAACTAGTATTATACTTACGATCATATTTGGAGATGAATTTAATAATATTGCATTTTGAATAGAATGTTGGCTGACATTATAGCATGATGTGGTGATATTAATTGTTGCTTGTTGATTTCTGAGACAGGTAAATTTTGGATAGGCCCAAAAATAGGGAAAATTCTGCCCGATTTTCTATAATTTTTCATTAAAGCTTGCTTTGAAATTCTATCCCTTAGCGCAGTCACGATCCTAAATTGGATCGTGAAAAAGTTGGTATCATAGCCTTATGTCAGGTTATTCCCTTAATTAACGGAGCACAATTAATCATTTGCAATAAAGAGTAGAATCTCAATTATGATTATGTAGTCGGTCATTTCTATAATCGTGATTCTACGATGGCATGATATGATGTATCTTGCCTTTCTTTCTTATTCCTCCTTACACGTGATTCTTAGAACCAACTAAATAAATGTAACAGTATTTATTTTGTCAACCAGATGGATCAAACTCGATCATCTAATGCCAGAGCTACGATAGCTACACCATAGACACCTATTTCCACCTTAGATAAGAATCCAACTTTCACCGCTAATGAAAGAGGTGGAGCTCATAGAAAAGTCCGAGGTAGGAGCCGTAGTAACACCACAAGGAGTCACAGTACCACTACGAGAGTTTTGAAAGAACCTACTCCTGAAATAAGTGTTACCCCACCTCCACCATCACATGAGGGTGTTAATGCTGAGGCACTTACCTCTATGCAGAGAGCCATAGAGAGCTTGGTTAACAGAATGGATGGGCAGGAGAGAATTGGGCAGCAAAACACTACACCATCTCAAACACAGGCACAATTTCAGGAAACATCATAGACTTATACTTTTGGGAATAAAGAGGTATCTTTACAAGAATTCCTGAAGTTGAAGTCACCACAATTCACAAGTTCTGATAGTTCAACTGATCCTCAAAGTTTCTCGAATGGAAAACTCAAGGAATTACAAGCATTAGGATGTTTTAGTGAGAGAGTCGTCGAGCTTGCAACATATAACCTAGAGGATATGGCTAATACATGGTATGAAATCATATTGCTAGGAAGGCATGCAGGAGCAGCACCATTGACATGGGATGAGTTCACTAAGTTGTTCATGGGTCATTTTTTTCCTGACAGTATGAGGCAGAAATATGCCAGGGAGTTTGGGAGATTGGTCTAGACTCCAGATATGGTTGTGTCAACATATAACACCAAATTCTATAAATTGGCTAGATATGCTCTTTACTTAATGGTTGATAAAGCAACTCGAGTTTAGAGGTTTGTTAATAGGTTGGTTGGTCGTCTATACAATGCAGTAGCTCCACAGATGAAGACTTTGACCTGCTCAGATGCAGTTGACCTTGCTAGAAAGATAGAAAACAAAGAACGCGAGGAACGTGCAACCAATGATGTACGTAAGAAGGCCCATACATAAGGATCTTTCAGTGGCAGTTTTAGTGCAAATCATAGAGCAGGAGATTAGTGACAACAACAATAGGGTACACAGTCAGGGAGAGATTTGGTATCACAGTCCATATACAGACCACATCATAGACAGGGTAATAAAGGACCGTCATCATCTTCTAGTCATCGTAATTCAAGGAAGATGTATGCCACTACTACAACCTGCCAAACCTGCGGCAGAGCACATTTGGTCCAGTGTCGTGTTTTGACTGGAGGGTTCATTGTGACCAGTTGGGACATTACTTGAGGGATTGTCCTCAACCTTTGAAGAATTCTAGCCAGTCTTTTGTTCAGTTAGCTGCCTCTGCTCAGGTTACTCATAATACTTTAGGTACAAGAAATAAAGGTCGAGGTGTTGGAGATCACGCTACTGGAAATCAGGGACATGGAAATGTTGGTAGAGTCCAGGAGAGAATTTTTGCACTTACTAATAAGATGTTCAAATCTCAAATGCAGTGGTTACAAGTATTCTTTCAGTTTGTTCATGTGATGCACTTACTTTGATTGATCCAGAATCTACGCATTCCTATGTATCCTCTTACTTTCCTTTGAAGTTTGATAGACAACTAGAGATGTTAAATTACCCTTTTCTTGTAGATACTCCTATGGGAGATTCTCTATTAGTTGTATATGTGTATCAAGAATGTCAGATTCGACTAGAGGGTAGAAATACTCTAACTGACCTGATGGTACTTGATATGATTGACTTTGATATGTTGATGGGCATGGAATGGTTATCTCCTTGCTATGCTACAGTTGACTGCCATGCAAAACTAGTCAAGTTTGAGATATCTAATGAGCCTACTTTTATATTAAAGGGGGGTCAAGTTCCAAAGGTTGGTAAGGTTATATCTCTTATAAAGGCCAAAGATTACTGAAGAAAGGTAGAATGGGTCTCTTACCTATGGTAAGGGACATTAGAGAGGAAACACTTATCTTGAAGAAGGTACCAGTGGTAAAAGAATTTTCGGATGTATTTTTATAAGAATTTGCCAAGGTTACCTCCAGTATGGGAGATAGATTTTGGTATTGATTTAACACCTAAGACACTACTAATATCTATACCTCTATATCGTATGGCATCAGCAGAGCTGGGGGAGCTAAAACAACAGTTGCAGGACTTGCTAGATAAGAGCTTTATTAGACCGAGTGTATCACAATGGGGTGCACAAGTGTTGTTTGTAAAGAAAAAAGACAGGTCTCTAAGAATGTGTATCAACTATGGGAAGCTAAACAAGGTAACAATATGAAATAAGTATCCTTTACTTCGTATAGATGACTTGTTTGATCAGTTTCAGGGAGCTACCCACTTTTCAAAGATTGATATTCATTCTGGTTATTATCATCTTAGGATTAGGGAGGAAGATACTTCCAAGATAATATTTAGAACTAGGTACGGGCACTACGAGTTCCTTGTGATGCCTTTCGGACTGAGAAATGCTCCGACTGCATTTATGGACTTGATGAATAGGGTGTTCAAGCCTATCCTAGATAAATTTGTGATAGTGTTTATTGATGACATCCTAATATATTCTCATAGCCACGAAGAACATGAGAATCATCTAAGGACTGTATTGTAGACATTGCGAGAACATAAGCTTTATAGTAAGTTCTCGAAGTGTGAATTTTGGCTAGACTCAGTAGCATTTCTGGGGTATGTTGTATCTAAAGATGGAGTTATGGTGGACTCTAAAAAGACAGAAGCTGTACAAAAATGGCCTAGACCTACTTCACCTATGGAGATTCATTCATAACTTTTTTGGCTTGGCAAGTTACTACAGGAGTTTTGTGCAGTATTTCTCCAAAATAGCATCCCCATTGACCAAGTTAACGTAGAAAAATGTGAAATTTTAGTGAATAGAGAAATGCGAGCAGAGTTTTCAAAAACTCAAAACATATTTGACCACAACACCAGTATTTGCCTTACCATAAGGTTCTAAAGGATTCACAATTTTCTTTGATGCGTCGAAAGTGAGATTATGATGTGTTCTTATGCAAGGTGGTCGTGTTATAGCCTATGCTTTGAGACAGTTGAAGAAGCACGAGCAAAACTACCCTACACATAATTAGATACGGCTACAGTGGTATTTTCTCTTAAGATTTGGAGGCATTACCTATACGACATAACTTATAAGATTTATATTAATCATAAGAGCTTGAAGTACATTTTTTAGCAGAGAGATCTAAATCTTCGGCAACGTCGATGGATGGAACTGCTCAAGAATTATGATTGTGTTATTTGGTATCATCCTGGAAAAGCTAATACTGTGGCGGATGCATTGAGTAAAAAATCTATGATCAGTTTGGCACATATAGCTCCTGAAAAGAGATTGTTAGCAAAGGAAATGCATAAACTTGAAGACAGGTGGGAAATTTAGAGACATTGTTGTCTTGTGTTAAAGCCAAATCTTTGTGAGATGACGTCCTAGCTGGAAAAAGTAAAAAGATGACTGTTGAATGCGATGGTATCCTTTGACTAGGAAATCGATTATGTGTACCAGATATAGATGGATTGAGATGAATTATCCTTGAGGAAGCTCACAACTCCAGATATACTATACACCCTGGTTCCACTAAGATGTACCGTGACCTAAAATAGTTGTATTGGTTGGAAGGTACGAAGAAAGATGTTGCTAACTTTATTTCTAATTGCTTGACTTGTCAACAGTTTAAAGCTGAGCATCAACAAGCCACATGACTACTACAAAGAATCGATATTCTAGAGTGAAAATGGGAAAAAGTTAATATAAATTTTGTGATTGAGCTGCCAAGGACCCTTAGAGGTTATGAATCTGTCTGGGTAATTGATGTTGGGAATATTCTTATGTCCATTTTCTATACTTTAACCCATATTTTACCTAGTTCTGAGATGGTTATCCTTATGAAATGCATGAATTCGTGAATGTACGTGTTAAATGAGTTAAGAAGTGTTTTAATATGGTTTTAGTAGGTAACATGTGGAAAAAGACTCAAAAATGATCCAAGGTGTGAAGAAAGAATAATTCGAGAAAAGTTGGCCTGGTGAGATAGATGGTGTGGCGCGCCAAGCACCAAACTTCAGAGAAAATTATACTCAGGCTGGTACTATGACTGGTGTAGCGCGTCAGAGTCCAAACTTCAGAAACATTTTAATCAACACCTTGGCGAACTGAGTGGCGCGGCATGCCAGAAGAATTTCAGACTTGGAAAATTTTCTAACACTCTGGTGTAGTGGCAGGTGCGGCGCGCTAGGTCCCAGATTTTAAAAATTTAACTAACACCTTGGCGAGATGGCTAGTGCGGTGCGCCAGAGACCAAACTTTAAAGGAAATTCAAGCCAAGTTTGGTGATATAGGTGGTGCGGCGTGCCAGGGGCCATTCGGGGATGATTTTATACGGCTAAAAGCTGGACTACTTGAGGGAAAAAGAGTTAATTGTTATCTATCTTATAAATACCTAGTCTAGAGAATTTGTTAGGCAATCTTGTGATCAGAAGATCAAATTTTATGCAGTCTTTTTGGGGGAGAAATAATAAGTTCATTTCTTCTAGGTTTTCTTCTTTAATTTTGTCTCTAGTTAATTCGAATGATGATTTCTTGGGTTTACACTTGAACATGAGTTGACAAACTCCTATTATGGGGTTTTGTCCATGACTGATGGTTGTAGTTTAATTGTTCGTTTATGCTAGACTTTCAATTCCTCTTTTAAAGATTGTTTATGCTTACTTGTTTTAATTGATTATTCGTTAAACTGATCACCTTGCGAATATTATCTTTTGGCTCTTGGTTGAATTCGAGAGAGGGAACTAAGCGGGTTAAAAGGAAGCATAAAATAGGTTTCAATAATCTTATTCAAATAGTTAAAGAGTTGAGTTCATCATTGAGGGTGGGGATATACCCTGCAACCCTGTTTAGTTGAAATAAGTATCGTCAACCATCGTTTCATGTTTCTCCTGCAACCATAGGGATATGGGTGTTAGGGTTCATGAGATAGTTCTTGCATATTCGGGAGAATAGTAGGAAATAAAATAGCAACTTGCAACTTGCAATCTTAGAAGAATAACTAGCTAGCGTATTCGAATTCTAGACTCAACCTGAAAGAAAAAGTTCAAAAATCCTAGATTTCTATCATCATTTGAATTACAAGAACTTTGCAGACGATCTTAGGTTCTTAGTTTAATTTACATTTCAAGTAAGTAGAATAATCCCAAAACCATTTTCCCATTTTATTTGTGTTTAGTGGAATAGTGAAATAAAGGTTTCAAAACTTAAGCAATCAGTCTATCAAGTCTCTGTGGGTACTATATCGGGACTTTACCATCCTATATTACTTGATGACCACATATGATTATGTACGCTTGGCGATATCAAGTTTTGGCGTCATTGCGGGGGACTTGAATTGATTGATTGATTGTGGTTAGGATTTTTATTACACTGTTCTACACTTTATGTTTGTATTTGGTTGTTGAAAATTTGGTGTATGTCAGTTACTATAAGTTGGGGACAATCCGTGGCTCACTTTGATCTGGAAATTGAGAGGACTTCTTGTCGGTTAGCGATGGTAGAAAACAATGAACAAGCCCCCCGCCAACAAACAGGACAGGATTTAAGTGCTTAATTTTGCTCGACCAAACTTGGAGAATGCTTCTTAAGTAATCATCAAGCCGGCCATCACTGAAAATTTCTCCAAAACCCTTGCCAATATTTGGGCAAGCCGCATGAGGATCTCCACAGGCATTTAATGACGTTTGTGGAACTTAATGAAAATTTTCACTATCAAAATGTGTCAGATGAGTATGTTAAGTTCACTCTTTTTCCATTCTCATTAATTAGTGAAGCGAAGGAATGACTTAGAATGAGACAGCTAGGTCCATTACTACATGAGAAGCTCTTTCCAATAAGTTCATAAATAAGTTTTTCTCTTCGAGGAGAATGAAGGAGCTGAGAGAAAAGATATCAAGATTTATTTAGAAGGATAGTGAGACCCTAGCTCAGGCTTGAGAAAGATACAAAGGATACTTGTGAGATTGTCTGCACCATATGCAGCCAAAGGAGATTATTAAGAATAATTTTATAGAACAGCTGGAATCAGAGTCTAAGATTTTACTGGATGCTACCGCACATGGGAAAATCTTTTCCAAGAGCTACGATTCGATAGAGGCTCTATTGAATCTCATGCAAGCTGGGAGCCAAGATTATCAGGATTCCGGCGGAAGCTTCACAACATCCAAAGTTCAAGGGAAGCTTGAGGTTGATGGTGTAGCAACAACTCAGGTAGATATTAGTCACTTGGTGAATGTGATTAGCAAGTAGTGACTACACCAGCTGCAAGTCAGGTTCATCAGGTTCAGCAAGTTCAGACTCTACCACCATCATGTGAGCGTATGGAGAATGTCATGCATATCCAGGTTGTTTCATAAACCCGGAGTCTATTTTATGGGTCAACATATTCATGGTGGAGGTTTTTCAGGAAGAAGTTACAATCAGGGGGATAGTAATGCAGCTAATTCCTCAGGGGAAGGAAATCAGAACTTTCAGAGGACCCCGAACAACTTCTGGAGCCCTTAGGGCCAATGACATGGCAATTCTTTAGAGGACACTATGAAGCAGTGGATGGTCCAACAGACTTAGGTGGTTAATGAGATGCAGAATTCAATCCACGAGTTGGAAAGGCAAAATGGGTCAATTGGCCCTTCAGTAGACAAATCGACTGCAAGGGGCACTTCCAAGCAACATCGAGAAGAACCCCAAAGAGAATGTTAGCGAAATCTTTTTGTGTAGTGGAAAGGAGCTGGGTGAAGTGATACCCATAGATAACAAGGCAGAGACAGAGCAGGTTGCGAAGTCCAAGCAAGAGGATGATGAGTCAAGTAATTCACAGTCGAAAGTGGTAGAAGCTAGACCACCTCCTCCATTCCCACAAAGATTCAAAAAGCAAAAGGAGGACGCAACTTGTAAGAAGTTTCTTGATGTGTTGAAGCAGATACATGTGAATCTACCATTGGTAGAGTTGTTGCAAGAGTTTCCTACGTACGCCATGTATCTGAAGGACATTGTGGCTAATAAAAGAATGCTCACTGAGCTTGAAACTATAGCTCTCACAAAAGAGTGCAGTTCTCGAGTTTAAAACAAGATTCCGAAGAAGCTGAAAGATCCTGGGAGCTTCACTATTCCAATCATAATTGGAAATCGAGAGGTCGACTCAGCATTATGTGATCTGGGTGCAAGAATCAATCTCATGCCTGCATCATTATTTAGAACGTTGGGGTTAGGATAACCATGTCCCACTGTAGTGAAATTGCAGTTAGCTGACAGGTCTATCACTTATCCTGAGGGAATTATTGAAGATGTGTTGACTAAAGTGGGGCCATTCATCCTGCCGGTAGACTTCATCATCCTTGACTATGAGGTTGATGAAACAGTTCCCATCATTTTGGGAAGAGGATTCTTGGCCAGCGTTGATGTAGTTATAATACTGAAATTAGGAAAGATGTCAATGACTGTTGATGGCCAAGAGGAAATTTTTGATGTGTTTAGAGAAGCAAGGTTTCCACCCCACTATGAGGAGTTTAAGATGAGCACAATGATAGAGCCGGGAAATTCTAACCAGGTTGTTAAAGCAACATGTGTTGCGAGTTGAATCAGCAGGAAGACAGGTTACTAATCGTCTCACTCAATTGGAGGAATGAGAAATCTTGCGTCGTGCCGCAATATTAAATCAGGCGATGCACCGGAGACAACCCATGAATGTCGTGCCACGACTATAACTAAGGCACTTGGTGGGAGGCAACCCATATTTCTAACAGATTTTTTATTTTATAGAGATGAATAGGGAATTTGAGGTGAAAAAGAGGAGAAAGAAAGATGAAAAACATTTAAGTCTGGGGCGAAATATCTGGCATGGGGCACCAGGTGCTAAAATTCAGAAGAAAAAAAATTTAGGTGGACATAGTGGGTGGCGCACCGCGCTAGACCCAACTTACCAAGGGAATTTTTTCTAAGTGTGTGGGAATGCGTAAGGTGGCATGTTGCGCCAGTGGCATGTTGCGCCATGTGCCAGATGGGCAAAAATTTTTTAGATCAATGGGTTAAATTTGATCCAAGGACCCTAAAATTAATAAAAATTCATGACCCACACCTTTATTTTAAATACTCATTCATCTTCTCTCTCTAAAAAATCAAAGAAAAAAATAAAAGAATTTTCTCTCTCTTCTCTCTCTTGGTCGTAACTCCCATCCCCTTCTCCCCCATTGTTGTCTTCTCCAAAAATCTTGGTGAAACAAACTTCTTCAACTCAAATAAGTAAAGTTCTTCTCTCCTTTGGTATTCAATGTTGTAAGCATGCTCCTATTACCCTTCTTCCCCAAGTTGAAAAATCCAAAATCACCATTGTTGGGTAAAAATCTTGAACTTCATAATGTGGGTTTTTCATGAATTAAATTTCATGTGTTCTTCCATAATAATATTATATCCTAGTTTGGGTTTCTTGTTTTGGTTGAATTTTGATGATTTGAAGTTGTGGGTGTGAAGAGGGTGATGAATGGGTTATAGAGAAATTTCATGGAAATTTGTGAATTGGAGTAAGTTGTAGAGAGAGAAATTGCTTGAATAATGTGATTTTGAGTTGTGAAAATATTGGGCTGTTGATAAATTCATGTTAATTCATGGTGAAAAGTGTAAAAGTCATGTTAATTATTTGTTGAGTCTATAAAGACTACTTCCACACTTGGGTTTTTATGAATAGTGAATTAAGAGTTGGAGAAAGTGAAGGGAGTGGCTAACTTGAAGCGCCCTTGTGGAAAGAAAAAGAGAAAAAGAATTAGAAGGGTGTGAGGAAAAATCATGAATATAGTTTGAAGTGTAAAGTTGGTGAATAATTTGGGTTGATGAGATTTGACATGATAATGGGGGAAGTTTGAGTATCCTATTTGACAAATTCTCACGATTATACTGGCGGATTAAGTATGGGGTCATTTTGCACATCTTACACCTAATTAGCTAGCCTTGTTATTCATGAACTAACTTTGTAAGGCCATTATTGTTGTTTGGCAGGTGGTATGGCATCACGAGCATATAAAAGAAAGGAAGTAGCAGTTGCTACCAAGTGGTTCAAAAGGCTCAACAAGGGAGTTTCATCGAGCTCATCAGCTCAAAAGGCACCCCCTATTAGGAGGTTTGGAGCCAAGGACGTGGAGAAGCATGGGCTCAAGTGGTTTAATTCCTAGAAGGAAGCAAAGTATACTCCGGAGAATTGGATTGACGAGGGTTATCTGGCACTTGAGTTCCCCACTATTCGGGACACCATCGGACATTTGGGATTGGGATGTCTTTCTGAGCTAGAGGAGTGCAACCTTACTTTAGTAATGGAATTTTATGCGAATAAGAACACCTCATGTGGAGAGAGCACAAATATTAAGGTGAAGGGACAAGTGGTCCGATTCACTACCAGGTCTTTCAATGCATTCCTTGGTACCACAGTGGTGGAACTAGATATATATTTCATGATGCTTGAGAAACCCACATACTGTGACATTTTTCATACTTTGTGTGGAGAGCATTCAGCTGCTCGGTGGGCAAAAGGTGAAAATGGCACTCATTCGACACTCTCATTCTACTAGTTGACTAAGGAGGCTAGAGTTGGGGTCAAGTTTGTTTGCACGGTACTTCTTCTTTGGACAAACACCACGAAGATCACTCGAGAGAGAGTGGTATTGGTGTATATGTTGATGAAGGGGCTACCGATTTACTTTGGCGTAGTGTTGAGGGACAACATGAGGCAATCCAGAGATAACTGCCGATGGAAGTACTGTTATGGAAGCTTGTTGACTCAGTTCTTGCGGGAGTTTTGCATTAAAGAAGAGGAGTTAGACCTTCATCTACCCCTAGTAGGGCACTTGGCAGGTAAAATGAGTGACGTCACAAAAGTCAAAGAGCCAATCAACTCACCAATACCATTCCTCACTCAAGCCTAGTGTAATGCTCGGGATGATAGTTAGAGATGTCGCATGTTTGGGGTGTTTGAGTTGCGGTTGAAGATTGGAGGTAGACCCGCGATTGTTGAGGAGATGGCAACACTAGAGGAGCGGTACCCACTCATAGAGAGTGCAATGATGATGTGCAAAGTGGGGCCGGCGTTTGAGGAGCCTTTAGATGACGATGAGCCTACAGTGTTGACCAATGCCGTTGATGATGATAATGATGATGAGGAGGATGCCGCCACAGGAGTTATGTAGGTTGATGATGAAGATGATGATGACGATGATCAGGAGTATAATCCTGATGATGACGACTTTTTTTAGAGGCCTAGAAAGTTCTTTTTCTCTCCCTACTTGATATGATTTGTTTGTGCACTAGGGACAATGCACTATTTAAGTGTAGGGTGGAGGAATTAAATTTCCTGTTTTTGCTATCTTGCTAAATTTAAAGTGGGTTATAGCAATAGTTGTCAATCTTCTGTGGTAGTGGCTTGGTCTGTGATTGATTAACTTGGGTCTGTAATAGCTAGTAATGTGGATGGCTATGGAAACTGATGTTGTATGATGTGATTATTCGTCTTTAGCATTTTTGTTGTGTTAATTGAGAGTCAAATTTTTTTTATGTTTGTCATAGAGGTTTTGACCCTTTCCGATGATGGATGGATGACGATCATCTCAAGGGAAAATTAGTTATATTTTTTTTTATTTTTTAGGATGAAGTCAAAAACACTACTTGTATGCTCTTGATACTCCACTTAGAATTTAAAATAGAAGAAATAAAGTGGTCGTCATGAATGCATAAGAAGTGAGAATTCCATGAGAGACACATAGGTTCTTTAACTTGACTCAAAGAAAAAATCTGAAGGCTTAATAACAAAAGACTCATTCAATTTGATTGTGTGGATATGTAGCCATAGGAAACTGACTTAGATCATGGTTCCATGAGAGATGATCTTAAATTGTTGTCTTTTGTACATAGTGTAACATCTAGAACTTGCCTAAGTGTGCATAGGATAGCTAGTTGCTAAAGAAGTAAGATGCAATTATGGCATTTCTTTGAAAAACCCATTTTGTTCATTGTTGTTGTACCTTCCATAACATTATCGTTAGTTAACCCCGCTGAGCCATAAGAATTAATTTTCTTCTTAGCCACAAGAGAAGCCTATTCCCTTTGTTGTGTGACCTCCAGAATTTTGGTCCAAAGATAGTCTGAGACACTTTGAGAATTAAGAATGTGGAATCCATCGATGTAGAAAAATTTAAGTGAAAGGAAAGATAGAAAAAATATGGATGGAAAGAGGAGATAATAGGAAGAGGGGTGCCTGTTGACGACTATGCCCAAGCGCACACGCAAGCATACGTGGTCTTACAAGTAATACAGTGGCCCTTTTTAAGAGCCGGATGTCGAACCCACAAGGACTAGACCAATTCAGCTAATTATCATGTTCAAGTGTGATATTAACTTTCACAAGTGTTGATTATAAAAGTTTTCGATAAATTCTATTTAAATCTAGGGGTGGTCAAAGAAATACTCTGAAATCATTCAAGGAGCAACTAGAGCTAAGGCCAGATAATTATACGATACTACGCTTTGTAATGGTTTAAGTATGGAATTATCAATAATCGTCTCACATTACAATTGCATGTTCATGGTCTTTCGAGCCGCTAAAGACGACAAGCTAGCCTCACAACTGTCACGCCCCACCTTGGGGGATATGACTAGCACCTGGTGCCCTAGAAGGACCTGGACTACTAACTGGTGGGCCGAGGCACATCCAGTTAGTAGTGCATCCTTCTAGGGTGAGGAACAATCCTCCCCAGAGCGAAGCGTGTTCTTTTACAATATCGGAAGCGGTCGTGTCGAGTGCAAGCCGTGCTAAGTAGAGTCTTGTCATGGATGTATTTATTGCACCACATACTATAGACAGGAGGCTGCAGGCATGATAGGATGGTTACTCTTCTTTCTCGGTCGGTCGTGCTATAGAGCGGTACGGTCTATAGGGTTGAGTCCCTAAAAACTAACCATATTCTTTGACTACGAACTAAGGCGGTCGGCAATACTATCACGGGCGAAGATCGAATGTGCAACGAGAAGAGGGCATCGGCCGGTTACAAGATAATTACAGCGGCAGGAGGAGGTACCGAGGGCCTCCCGGTGATACCTGTCCGGTACTCTTCCTAGTATACATTGTTAACGTCAGAACGCGGGAAGTCGAAGTATAATGTACATACGGGGTTAATTCATTTATTAGCTATATAAGATCGGTTAAGATTACAGACAGGTCAGACTATCGGATAGTATGAAAGAGAGGGAAATGCGGGATTCCCAAATCCATCTTTTGGATGTGGTACGATTATATGTTTCTATTTGCTTAATAAGAAAAGGCTATTCCTATCTCTTGACTTTGATTCTAGTACGGTAAAGGGCATAGGACTTGAGGTGGAGTTGCCAAATTAAGCGGTAAGTAAAGATGGGCTGAATGATCCTATTAAGTATTAGAAAGCATAAAGAGCCCCTGTGATTACGTAAGTTGTGCAGACCCTCATAATAATAAACGATAAGCGAGTAAGGCTGCTAGCGTGCTCGGCAGTGTAAACGACACAGCTCGGTGATGAACGCTGTTAATAGTCAAATTTGAGTGGGGAAAAGGCCAGTCCGCCATATACGCTATCAGACAGTAAGATATACCTGCAAGATTATAGATATGATTCAGTTGTGATATCGAAAGGTAGAGAGGTCATGTGAATCGAATGGAAGTCTGTTTGCCCAGTCGGGGAAGTATATTTGAGACTTGACCGGTAACCTTATTAGCAATGTAAGGCGGTACTCCGAACCCCAGAAGTTCAGCTTAAGCAAGATAAAAGGAAGAAGCAAGAATACCTGATTTTGTGGGGAAATTAGAATTGCCGAGATTGATAGAAATATTATTGTATTAAGGACTAAGCCTCGGACTAACGGTTAAGAGATAGTAAGATTGCGGTTGGAATGCCTTGATATGTCCGCCTATAGAGAAGCTAAGAAACTACCGATACAACGATTCTAATCTAGTGTGGCCTAGAGATAAAGGCCCGGCGAGCGGTCATGGGCTCCCAATATAATTTCAATAGGGCCGCAAAGATTTGAATGTTGACCCCACATTGCAAGAGTGGCGGAATTTCAAATAGCAGATCATAACTAAAGTGCATATGTTTGTTGCTTCCAAAATGGGATAAAACCCAATGAAATGATACGAGATGACAAGAGATATCCATTAGACCGTAGAAAGCGGTGTATCATGTCTGATATGAATTCAGCAAAGCGTGTCGAGATTGTGTATCACTACGAGGATTCGGCATGTATCATACGTAGTTATTAATACGAGATAATAGATATGCTGTGAGCATCTACCTATGAGGTTACAATCACAGATGCTGATTAGTGCTAGAAAGCATATACGGATTGCACTATAGGACCCCTACTTGCCAAAAAAAGGGAGAAAGGGCCGAGTTAAGTGTGACTAACGTATGGGTAGTAGGCCTCCCGGCCCTCGAGTCATTAAGTTAGCAGACTTATGTTTGATGTCGGATCTAGGCTTTAGAAGCTTACAGAGTTAATAGCCTAAATCAGATGTCTAGATGATAAGGGCACGGTTAGACGGTATAACGACCAAGCTGGCGCTGTATTAGCGAGGAAGCATCCCTAAAGATCGGTAACACTAGTGCATGTGCTAGAACGAGGTAGAGCCTAATAGGCACACTTGAGTTAGCAATGCCATAATTATTTTCCACTATGTTAAGTGGTCGTACATCATTTTCAGCCTTGTAGGGGAGAGTCGGCCTTAGTCAACCTAAGCAGTTATTATGTGAAACACCACTTAGTCGACCCCGACCATCCGGTCGAATACCGGTGGGTACCCCAAGGAAGGGTCCACATCGGTAGTCGTGTGAGACTAGTACTTAATTTGGTTCTCGTAAGGTATTCATATCGTGAGCCCTAGCAGAAGGCCGGTCTTTACGGAATAGTTCATAGGCCAGAAATTTCCCGAACGGCGAGTATAAATCCAAGTGGATACGCTCAAGGCATAAGAAATTGGTAGTTGGCGTAGCCGCATCGAGTGGCAATAATTTGGCGACTCTTTTTCACATCGAGCGCGTCCGCAAGTGTACGGGTCGTGCAAGTAATATAGTGGCTCTTTTTAGAGAACCGGATTGTCGAACCCACCGGGACTGGACCCATTCCTCTAACTATCCATTTCTAGTGTGATCTTAAATATCTAAAGTGTGGGTGATAGACATTTCGATTAGAAGAATAATTAAGTCTAAGTTTGGGTCAACGAAATATTACGAAAGTACTCTAGGAGCAACATAGAGTTAAACCAATTAATCATGTGATACTACAATTTGCAATGGAATAAGCATCAGAACTATCGAATTGTTATTTCACATAATTTAGTGCATGTTCATGGTCTTTCGAGCCTCTTAACACGGCAATCTAGCCTCCTTTGCATCATTGTGAGCGAGGTTTAATTTTCTAGTCGCGGGCAGTCAATTATGTTGTGGTTTACAGAAACGATTAGGGACTCTCATACGTCTAACCATTTAACTCAACTTAGCCTCACCACTACTTCTTCGAGTGGTGATGTGACATCCCAAGTTGGTCTTTCATAACCCCAGATTGCTAAGCAAAGCACGGTGTTAGGTATATTTCTATCTGACACAGAACCTCTCCCAAGATTACAATCATGCTCCTCACATTCTCATGTCCTGACCTAGGTAATGCCTTCTCAAGCTATACCCAAGCTAACAAATATGCTTTCATGGTGATCGATCATAAAACAACCAACAAATCGAGAATGCAAGACAAAACAGCAATCAATAACTTAATTCCAAAACAATTTCATAAAATCATAATCCATCTATGGCTTCAGCCCTAGAGGAAGGGTTCTAGCCATTCATATTCATAAAACTACTCTACACTACTATTAATCTACTCCTAAACTACATACTTACATGAGATTGGTAGATGGAAGGGAATTTGACAAACGCTAGCTGAGTTCTCCCACTTCTCCCTTCTCTCTAGGCAGTTTTCCAGAGATAAAATCGTGACCAAATGGAATTAGGAGCTAAGGGTCCTATTTATAGTAAATGGAACGTGCTTGTTGGCTTTGTCGTGGAACGGCACCAGTGTCACAGGTGTATCGCGAACACTTTGCCTCCGTGACACGGAGGCATCTCACAGCTGCTGGAACAACACCAAAAATCAGCCTGCCGGCAGCACCCTGCGCGTTGGCAGCGTGGCACGCTGCTTGGGCAGCCGTGCCTCCTCTTGTCGCGCGGCCAGCACAAGTGGCACGTTGCCAACGCGCGGAGTGGGCTGTTGTGGGCAACTTTTTGCACTTTTGCCGTGGCACGATGCAGCAGCGGAGTGGGCTGTTTTGTGCCTCCTCTTTGCCGACGTTCGCGTGTTGATTCCGTTTCCAAACCTCTACTTCACCAACTCATGGATTAGCTCCTCAAAAGTCATCAAAACCCATAAAACAAAGGCTAATCATGTTGGTTAGCACATATCTTCACATTTATATAATATCACATGAAAATGTATAACATAGCAGATAACAAGACTAATTTAAGTTGTAAAGCTTATCACGGGCATGATATTTTCCGTGATCGGTAGTACTCTGCTAGCACAGTGTTTACTAAAACCAAGAGATCGAGTGAACTCTAGTGAAGATACAGGAGATTGATTAAGTCGATTAAGGCTATGCTTAGCAAGTTATAAGTGATTAAGCCCGGCTATTCGATTATTCAAGGTTATGCAACCAAATTATTAGAGATCATGATCAATATCAGGATCCTCTGATCAAATAAAGGCACAAGGTGTGCAAACGGTCATTCGGGTTATCCCGGTAACAAGTAGCCTTAGCATATGGCCGAAGGCCGAGATAAGCTCTAAACATACGGTAAATTACACAGTCGGTCTCTTCGGCAAGACAAGCCGGTATGACTATCAATTATATGCCGAGCTCTCTAAATATGAATACGTTGTATCGGTCAAGAAGAAAAAATGAAGTAGAAACGCCTTTAGCTACAAATTCGTTAGGAGTTTGGCGTACTTGTGGCCAGAACAACGAGGTCTATTCAGAGAAATACCCCAATTGGTCAATTTAGTCATTCGTATACTTGAAATGAAGGACAACGAGCGGTAGTCGAGAACACGCCATGTCGTTGTTAGTTGTCGAGGTAAAAGAACTTGGCAATATGAAGATCTTGACACAGTCGGCTTAAAGATTACATTCCGCGGGAAGCGCCCCGAGATTTCCGAGGTAACGAGAAGAGATCGTCTTTGCGTTGTAAAGACCGTCTATGTGTTTCCCGAATGTTTCGAGCCTCACTTGGCCAGATTATGAGCAGGTACATTGCGCCGCTATTCCCACTCCACCGGAATTGCGACAAAAAGATGTATCATGATATCAAAGAAAACTGCGGTGGCCGAGGTATGAAAGAAATTGCTGAATTCGTAGCCCGGTGTCCTAGCGCCCAGGTGAAACGGGCTCATCGAAAGCCGGGCGGTTTGACTCGGGACATAAATTTGTGCCTCTCCCCAGAAAACGGGAAGCGGTGAATATGGATTTTGTGGCGAGATTACCGTACTAGACATAGACATGATTCTAATGGGTGATAGTTGTGATTGACAAAATGGCTTATTTTGGTGCAGTGAGAACACCTTCGACGAAGATTATCTTTACGAGTTGTATATCAGAAATAGTCAGTTGCAGTACCCAGTATCCATTATTTCAGGCAGAGGAGCAGGTTTACGGCTAGATTTTGACGGTCGTTTAGAATGCAGATACCTTGAGATTAATTTGATACCACATTCCACCCTGAGCAGATGGGCAGAGCTGAACGCACCATTGACCGCTTCCAAGATATGCTACGACGTGTGTGCTAGATTTCGTAGGTAGGCTGGATGAGCATTTTCCCTTAATTGAGTTTGCTTATAATACTGACTATCCTCAGTATTCGGATGGCGCCTTCGAGGCATTATACGGGAAAATAGATCACCGGTTGGCTAGTTTGAAATAGAATCAACATTGATTGGGCCGAGACATTGTTCGGCGATCGAGAGGAGAAAGTAAAGCTTATCGGAACGCCTATTGTGCACGAGTGGCAATCATATGCGGATATACGACCATGAGACACGGAGTTCGATGTGAATAGTAGGTATTTTGAAAGTGTCTTCGATGAAAGGGGTGATGAGATTCGGCAGAAAGAATAGCTCGGCCAAGGTTTGTCGGGCCATGCTCCAGTTCGCCAGAAAGATAGGCCAGAAGTGGCATATGAGTTGAACTTGCCTCGATTAGAATGCGATACCATCCAGTCTTTCATGTATCCATGCTCAGAAAATGCTTAGAACGTCCAAGAAACGATCCAGTCAGGATATCCAGGATTCTGAAAAGGCGCCTACGAGGTTCCGGTAGCTATCCTGGAAACGGAGACAGAGATTCACCCAGATTGAGAACCAAAGATATTGCGTCTGTCAAGGTATTGTGGCGTAAGGGCAAGAAGAGATGGCCGTGGAAGCGGAGAGGCCACTTAGCTGGTATCCTCACTTATTCCGAGGCCTAGCTAGGCGACGAGGTATCGTGTTACATTACCTATCTTGATTACCTTACAGGTTGTTTATATATAAGTGAAAGATTGATGTTTAGCTATCAAATGAATCTTTGTAGTATCGTGTGGTACCTGTATTGGACTTTTAAATGTTTCGGGTTTTGGGATAGTCCATAAATACGGGGGAAACTTCTGTGAAATTTTCCTAGTAGTCGGTTAAGGATAAGTTGAAAGTCCTCTGAATAACAGTTTTCATTAGGGGGCGAATGTTCTTAAGGGAAGAATGTACCCCGTAAAGTTTCCGATACATAGATGGCTATTCGCGTGTTGGTTAGCGTATTTGAATGCCATACATCTTTAGAAAAAACCAGGGAAAGATCGGACAGCGCCAAGTGGCGCGTCTTGAGCAAATGCGACTTATAAATCGCATTCGGGAATGCGAACTTAGTATTCGGGAATGCGACTTATAGGTCCCAATTATATATAAGCTCCTACGCGATGGCAACGTGTCACGGAGGTGGAGCCTCCGCGTTGGCTCAGTGACACCTTGGCCTTGACAGAACCACAGTATATAAAGCCCCCTTAGGTTTTAATGATAAATCATTTAGAAATTTCCGGAGAGTCGCGAGGGGAAGCACGCAAATAGATATATTATATCATTTGATTACCTTGCCAAACATAGTCCAAACTCAAATTAACCTCAGTGCAGAATTATTTAGCATCAGGAGCATTCCTACGGATTTTGTTTTTTTTGCAAATACGGCCGTGAATCGTTGAGCTACCGGAATAGGTAAGAAGAATTGCTCCAAACTAGTGTCTATGTGCTCCTAGATTGTATTGAATACTTCTCCCTTCTAGACCTACGAGAAATACCAAGTTTGCGACCGTTTTCGATAAGCCTAAGTTTGAAGCTATAATAATATACGAGAGTAGGCGTCGTCCTTCGAGAATAGAGTTGTATTTAGTACTAATTGACATGTATATATGAATGCAGTTAGGAGAATTAGCTTGATCTTGACCGAGCCTGCTTAGACAGTCAGGATAACTGAGGTTAAGGTATGTGAAGTAGTTTCTTCGGCAGGGTTAGTAAGCCTTAGCTTTGGGAATCATAAAGTAAACTTATGTTTGAAACTCTCGGAGTTGAATGTTGAGTAATGAGTAAGTTTAGTGATCTGGATTTGCGTTGCCATATCGTATTGATCCGAAAAAGATAGCATCGCCAAGGGCGAAGTTAGCATTCAGTTAGTATAGCCTATTGTATGATTAAGTGTGTTGTAGAATAAAAAAAGAAATAGATTTTTGATAATATATATAGAATGTGTATACAATCTGCAAGCCTCTATGAGTAGCAATAGAAGTGATCGGGACCGGGCCACAAGTCTACCCATCTTGTACATCAAGAAAAAGATCTAAACCTCTGGAAATCAAACTCCGGATGACGAGACGACTCAATAGCTGGCTGGAATCACGAGGATGCCTCTCGTCTGATACCCTATGAGCCCAAGTAATGCGAGCGCCCCCTTGGGCGTAGTCTGCGTGCCCAAATGTGAGTATGCACTCAGTGAAAAACAAGCGAATACAAGCTGAATATAAGATAACATAACTAGCAATTAAGCCAAGCAGGAGATAGCTAAATGCGAAGAAGGCGATATAGTGAACAAGCTTTATCGATGGGCGACGTGCCTGTCAATATGACGACGCTGTATACAAGTAATAGTATATAGCACAAAAATAGATATACAAGTAGCAAGCAAGAGCCAGCTCCTGAGCCCATAAGCCGGATGGCACCAAGCAAACAAACAATCTATATACCCTAGGGTCAAAACCGGCCAAAAATAAGTCGGTCACTCATGTGCTCACTCGGAGCTCCTACCCAGAGCCCCTTGGGTCTCAGGCTCGGGCCTTGGCCTCGCGATATAAGTAGCGTATGCAGTGGGAGGACTCTGTACGATGTGCGCAGCAGTCAGGAGTGCAGTTCCCCGGAACTCTCAACGAGGCTATCTACTTGAGTGCACACATGCAGGAACAAGTCAACGGGAGACAGCGCAAAAATGTCCCAGGCTGCTATAAACTTCATCCCATGTACGTCCAAGGCGGGAGGCTGCATGCCACCTCGGGTGACGTAAACCCACCCGCTGCATTGGGCGACACAATTACCAACCGGGCGGCGAGGACGCTCAAAAGGGGCCCTCACGCCACATCAAGTCCTGTAAACAAATAGCACATATAAATAGCAAGCATGTATAACTGAAAAAGGCTATCTAAATACGATTTCTTATTCGATCTCTTCTACGTACTATGCGATTCTTCTTGATTATGCGGTCACGAAAATCTTTATTTAAGCTACATTTTAGCTTCCTTGCTTGAGGATAGTATACTGTCCCCGAATAGCTAATGTAGCCAATATCTCATCATAGATAGCTGATGCAGTAGCCATAAAGCGTAAATCTGCTCTGATTTTACTTTACTAACTTTTATTAGAAAAATACATTTCTTTTTATTCTACAACATGCTTGCTAATCATACAATAGGCTATCTTGAATACGGAATGCTAACTCGCCCTTTAGCGCATGCTTTTCTATCTTTCGGACTGAATCTGATATGACAACGCAAGCCGGAATCTATTGGAGCTTACTCAATTCTCAACATTCAACTCAGAGAACTCAATTACAGTTTACTATGATTCCCAAAGCTAAGGCTTACTTAACTTGCCGAAGAAACTACTTCACATACCTTAACCTCGAGTTTATCCGACTATCGGGTGAGGCTCAGTCGGTACTCCAGCTAATTCTCCCAACTGCATTCATATACATGTCAATTAGTACTAAATAGCTCTATTACGAGACGCGTCACTTTCGATATAATTATAGCCTAAACTGGAAACATCGAAAGATAATTCGAAAACTTGCTATTTTCATGAGTCGAGGAAGGGAGAAGTATTCACTTCATAGCTAGGAGCACATAGACACTAGTTTGGAGCAATTCTACTTACCTTAGTCCGGTAGCTCGACGATTCGTCGGCCCGTATTTGTGAAACAAAATCCGTAGGGAATGCTCCCCCTCTTGCTACATACCTCGGTACTGAGGTTAATTTGGTTGGACTACGTTTGTAGCCCGTAATCCAAACGATATAATATATCTATTTGCATGCTTCCCTGTTTCTCAGCGACTCTCTGGAAATTTCTAAATGATTTATCATTAAAAACCGAAGTTTGAGGCTTATATATACTCGTGTGCGGTCAAGGACAACGTGTTCTGGAGCCAACGGAGGAGCTTATATAATTGGGACCTATAAGTCGCATTCTGGAATGCGATTTATAAGTGGCCCTGCCTTGTGGCCAGCCGACTTGGCGCTTGTCGTCTTTCCAGGGCCTTTTTTTCTAGCATGTATGGCATTCAAATACACTTAACCAACACGCAAATAGGCCATCTATGTGTCGGGAATCTGGGGTGTGGCCGGCAACTACATCGTTGGCCGAGATGTGATATTCTAGTTCGTAGGCAATTCAATTATGGGAATATGGTTTACGGGGTTTGCACCTTGATTACGGACTTTCAAACCTCTAATCATTTAACTCAGCAGCTTCACCTTCTACTGTAGTGGTGATGTGATAATTCTAAGTTGGTGTCTAGCTCATCCCATTTTAGTAACCAAGCAAGGAAAATTAGGTATAATTTCTTATCCTAACCACGAATTATATCGTAAGAAACAAACTTGCTCCTAATTGTTTGTTCTTGCCTAGGTTTACTTTCTCAAGCTTTTACCTAGGTGTAACGTATGTGTTTTCATGGTGATCAATCATAAAAATAACCATAATTAAGAATGTAAGACAAAACAACAATTAATAACTTAAACCAAAACAAGTGCATAATCGCAATCATACTTTGTGGC
The DNA here is from genome assembly GCA_018107945.1 of Datura stramonium. Lineage (NCBI taxonomy): Eukaryota > Viridiplantae > Streptophyta > Magnoliopsida > Solanales > Solanaceae > Datura > Datura stramonium. The sequence continues at coordinate 422,819 of JACEIK010000362.1, forward strand.
TTCAACCCTAGAGGAAGGGTTCCTAGCCACTCAAGTGTAATATAATTACAAGAAAACATTAATAAAGTAACATCTTACAAGAATTGGTAGAAGATGAAATTTAAGAACCCTAGGTGGTTATCTACTTCTCTTCACTCCTTGGTAGTTTTAAATATTACGTGACAAAATGATTTTAGGAGCTAAGGGACCTATTATAGTAAATGAGAGGTGTATAAAATTATGCTCGGCGCAAAATAGCTCCGTTTCATGGAGCTTATAGCGCCAATTTACCTCCGTGACACGGAGGAATCGCAGTGCACGGAAGCACATAAACCGTCGCGGGCGGCGGCCGCGTTGGTAGTGTGTCCGTTGCTTGTGCAACGCGGTGAGAGTGTCATCCATGGCCCTTGTCATGCAGACAGCCTGCCGTGGCACATTGACAACGCGTAGGTGGGCTATTTCGTGTGCACCCCTTTTCCAACATTCGCGTTTTACTTCGATTCCATGCCTCCCACTTCACCAACTCATGGTTAGTTCCTCAAATTCATTTTAACACTGCAAAAGACAAGAACTAATCATGTTGGTTAGTATATATATTCACAGTTACATAAAATTACATGAGAAATGCAGATAACAAGACGAAAACTGAACATAAAGTATCACTTGGGCATGCCATTTTCCCAGATCACCTACCCCACACTTAAAGCCTTGTTCGTCCTCGAACAACCCTTTTATATCATGTAAATGAAGAACTAACACATAACTAATTTAGCAAGACAATTCAAACTACGACTATAATGATTGTTTGAGATAGCAAGTTAAAAATAGAGCATGCACGATTTAATCATTGGAATGATATACAACTACGTTAAGACTTCCTAACCTACAGAATCGACTCTCAATCATTGCAAACTCATGCAAATCAATAGATCAGAAATCCGACATGAATGTTATCTTTCATTAAACATGTGCCCTCCCAACAAGAGAGTTACCCATTTTTACTCACAAGTTTTCAAATCACAACAAGTATGGGTATATGAATAAAATTATGCTCGCTCTCTCAAAGAATTCACATGCATCATGTAGTTAACCATAAGCTTGCCCTTAGTGTTTTACTCCACTAATTTAAGGATGTATGAACGTAAGATCAAGTAGGAATTAATGGATTGTAATGTAAGCCAAGGGACGGGTAGGTAATATTATGGATAATAATAGTGGCTATATTCCCAAGCGCTTTTAATACAGCTAGCCTTCATTAAGGATGTCTCCTCTCTTACTTCCACTTCATTCTTTTCAATCTTAAATTTTTTTTCTTCTTGTTCCCATTTCTTTAAGCACACTCAGCTTATTAGTAAGGGGTACTTAAGCAACTTTTCATTCGGTTATTTCCTTACTCCCTACCACTAATCAAGAATTTTCAACAAGTGCACCTTTGACCTTTCTCAACTTTTACAACTGCTACTTTTCCTTCTTTTTCATGCTTCTCACTCCTTCACTCTTTCAGTTTTTCACTTGACTTAGGAGTTTTGGATCAAGCTCAAGGCTTATGAAAGGAAAGGATTAAGCTTATGTTTGTAGCTATCAAAGAATAGGCTTAAGGCTCAATGGGGCTGAAATGCTAGGATTCAACATTCAAGGTAGGTAAAGTGAGGGATAATAATTAGGTTCATTCAAAGAAATATAAATCATCTCCTACAGTCTACATCTTCATTTCATTTTATATACACACCAGGAAAGTTCCTAGACATTCCACAAAAGCACGGAATATTCGAAAAACTTCCGAGTCACGACACATGCTCAATTTAAGACACATTCGGCGAGACTCTTAACTCGGCTAATCACACAAATTCAAGAATTAAAAGCTTCAATCACATTGAGTCAAATTCAGAGCCTAGTGTCTTAAACAAAGTTATACACTTCTTACATGCTTCAACACTAACCACACTTGCATCTTACAATTATGTATAGCACATAACAAAGAACATCGAAGCCATCGATTAGCTCACGGGTTCTAACTAAACCTATTGACTAATTTTCCTCAAGACGATTGTCATCCATCCATCGTCGGAAAAAAATTCCCCTAAATATGACTAAAAGCACTATATCTCTGAGAAAAAGACAAATTTTTATTCTTCGATTCAAAGACCCCGTCGAGAAAGAGCAGAAAGAAAAACCAACGGGTGAATTCATGCTTAATTCAAAATTTTTGTTCAATATTTCTCCCAAGCATTAATTCACAAAAATCATTAAGCACAAAATTTTAAAATTTTTCTCACCCCACACTTGAATCCCTTTGTCCCTATAGCATCGAATTAAAATTAAAGGGTAAGAAATACTCCACAGGCCTCTATGCCTAGCTAAAACATGTTTTTCTTCATTTTTGCACAAGAAGTGGTGTTCGATCCCACACTTTTTATCTTCCATGCTTCTTAGCTTTCTCCTCTAAGGAGTACTCAGGACTTCCCCTCCATATGTGCCTAATTTTCCACCAAAAACAACACAAGTTGAAAATAAATAAAAAACACATAAACAAAAATCACACAATATGCATTTCCCTTGGGTTGCCTCCCAGCGGCGCCTTATTTACGTCGTGGCACGACGTGGACTATACGGGACATCCTCATACACAGGTTTCCCTTTCAAGAACCATCTTCTTTTCTTTTATTTTAGAGAAACAACCTCCATTCTGTTCCTCCAACTTCTTATCAAGTTGAAGCCCTTTATCGAGACTCAGAGTTTGAACATCCTTACCTTTGGCCGTGGACCTTTGTGGAATTACCCACCCCACACTCATCCTGCGACAACACTAACCGCCATAGAGGTTTTACATGGTGTGTGGGTGGGTTCATTTCTTGGTATACTTGGAGGAGTTCTTCTTCACCCTCGACCCTCATTTTTCGGGTCCACTGCTCTTAAGTCAATTACCGTCCTCCGGTGGCCAGAATGGTCTTCCTGGAATTAAGTGTACCTGGTCATCAACATGAAAATCTAAGATAATAAAATCAGCAGGTATAATAAACTTACCCACTTTGATGAGAAGGTCCTCTATGATTCCATCGATTTTCGCGACTTGTCGCCAGTGCGGCATCAACCTTGTTAGCCTCGGTTTTCCCAACTTGGTGTTAAATACTTGATAGGGGCATTAGATTAGCGCGCTCTAAACCACATAGGGCTCGTAGCAACTGACTTTACAAATTTGTATGGGGAGGGTAAAATTCCCTAGGTCTTTGAGTTTCTTAGGAATCTTGCTCAATACCACATGCTTGCCTCCTGAGTCAATGCTACCGTCTGGACATCCACTAATCTAACTTTTTTAGCCATCAAATCCTTCAAGTATTAAGCATACTTGGGTATTCCTGTAAAACATCAAGCAAAGGCAAATTTATGTTAAGTTCTTTGAAAATCTCAAAGAACTTTTTGAAGTATTCACTCCTCTTGCTCTTTGAATCTCAGGAAATGGTGGTGAGTGGTCTTTGTCTTTAGTGCAGTAGAAAGGTGTGCATTTATTGCACAGCACCTGATTCTCTCCCTTGTCCGTGGATGGTCCTTTTCTAACAAACTTCGGTTGCACCTCATTTCTTTTCTCTTTTGACAGCTTGATCGACTAATTTGTTTGCCGCTCCTCGGACTGATGGCGTTGACTGGCGGTTTGGATCTATGTCACTTGGTAGTCTTCCCTGTGGTCTCATGTTTTGGCGAGTGCTATCGGCCCATCTACTTTTCTTGATTACTTGGTGTAATTGTTATTCTTCAGAATACGATGCCATCCTCGCTTGATTTTCTGCTAATTGTGTTTGGGTCTCCATGATTTTCTGCAATGTTTCCTCAATGTTGCTACTAAGCGGCCATCATTACGCATATTACCAGCGTCCTTACGGTGAGTTCTTTCATAGCTTTGACTTTGATTTTCACCCCAAGAAAAATTGGGTGGCTGCACTAATTTTGTTGTAGTTGTTCCAAAATTCCTGGTGTTCTGCACATTCCCAACAAAAATTGACTGATTTCGGATTGGCTCCACAAGATTACGCATTGTGCCCATTATTCCCACAAATTTCACACCAACTCGAGCTGCTTGACTGCATTAACACAGCTGCTTTGTTGGTTCAGCCTGGATTTATTGAGCGAGTCATAATGCACGATGTTGGAATGAAGCTAGTTGTGCTGAGCATTCCTTGCCATCTACCTCTATCAACATTGCTCTCTTTCCTTCCCTCTTGATGCCTCGGCGTGCCACTCTGGATTTCCACTGAGTAATTCTATTCCAACAAAGTGTACGGCTCATCATAAGTCTTCTTTAAGGCTTGCCCACCCGATGAGGAGTCTAGCAAAATTTTTGTATGTGGGTCTAGACTTTCTAGTATGAGCGACACTTCATTGAATTGTTAGTGATGAGGGCAGGTCTCTTATCTTGACTTGAATCTTTCTCCAAGCCAAATATAAATTCTCGTCGAGCCCTGCACTTGAAACTGGTATTTCACTCTCAATTTTTGCGGTCTTGCACGAAGGAAAGAATCTGATCAAGAACTTATTCGCCAAATCATCCCAGAAGTTATGGAGTTTGGTGGCTCGACTTTCAACCACCTTTTAGCCTCTCCCAACAATGAAAATGGGAGAAGAGGGTAAAATGGTGCTATAGTGCGTGGACACTCACAGGTGGGGGCAGAAAGTGTCACTGTCTCACAAAAAGTTTTTGTAAGTGCTGCTGCGGGTCCTCATGTGCCATCTAATTAATTGACCACTAGAATGTAACACATTGCCATAATGTTTCAATTCAAAGTTCCCTCCGAGGTTCGGTTTTACGGATACTAGAGTTCACATTAATTGTTTGTGGGATTGCCACTTGGCAGAGCGAGGGACTTTAGGCGCCATTGCTTCCGTTGACAATTGTGCTTGTCCTGCAGGTGGTTGTTGTTGTACCTTTTCTTGAAGTCTTTTAAGCTTTTGCCAAGAGCTACTCTCGCCCACTTAAATGAATTTGGCGTTACGGTTCAAGCAACGGTTCCCTGGCTCTCTATTCCTAACCAGCTCGGCAAGGCAGCTTGTCTTTGCAATAAGTCGATTAAGACCAAGTTTCTCAACACTTAAAGAAATTTAATAAATCACACAAAAATAGATAAATTCACAAAAACTACCGAGTCCTCGGCAATGGTGCAAAAAACTTGTTGATATTGCGCCCAAGCGCCTGCCTTAGCTTTATACGTGATCTTACAAGTAAGCTGAGTGGCCCTTTTTAAGAGTTGGATGTCGAACCGAGGACTAGACCAATTTAGCAAATTATCAAAGTCAAGTGTGATGACCAACTTTTTCCACAGTGTTGATTATAAAAGTTTTTGATAAATTCTATTTAAATCTAGGGGTGGTCACGAAATACTACAAATCATTCAAGGAGCAACTAGAGCTAGACCGAGATAATCATGCGATACTACGCTTTGTAATGGTTTAAGTATGGAATTATTAATAATCGTCTCACATAATTACAATTGCATGTTCATGGTCTTTCATTTGCTAAACAGGCAAGCTAGCCTCACAACTACATCGTTGAGCGGGGATATGACATTCTAGTTCGTAGGCAATTCAATTATGGGAAAGTGGTTTACGGGGTTTACGCCCTTGGTTGTGTACTTTCAAACCTCTAATCATTTAACTCAACTTAGCTTCACAACTACTTTATGAGCGGTGATGTGATAATTATAAGTTGGTGTCTAACTCATAAGTTTTTAGTAACCAAAACGAAAGAGTAGGTATAATTTTAACATCCTAACCACGAATTATAATAAGTAAGATACAAACTTACTCCCTAATTGTTTGTTCTTGCCTAGGTTTTACTTTTCTCAAGCTTTTACCTAGGCTTAACGAGTTTGTTTTTCATGGTGATCAATCATTAAAACAGCCATAATTAAGAATGAACAAAACAATAATTATCACACTAAAAACCAAAACAAATTCACCAATCACAACCTGCTGGCTGAAGCTACAGCCTCAAGAGAGGTTCCTAACCAACTCTCAGAATTGCGTGTATTACAAGAAAACATAATTAAAAAGTAACATACATGCAAGAATTGGTAGAAGAAAAGATGAAATTTAAGAACCCTCAGTGAGTTCTCCCACTTCTCCTTTCACTCTTTGGTAGTTTTCCAGAAATAATGGTGAAAAATGATTTTAGGAGCTGAGGACCTATTATAGTAAATGAGAGGTGTATAAGATTATACTAGGCATGAAAATAGCTGTGTCTGGCTCATCGTGCCAGATTTACCTCCGTGACACGGAGGAATCCCTTGAATACCTTTGGAAAACACATAAAACCGTCGCCGGGCAGATGACGATTGGCGTGTGTCATCTTTGCTTGTGTAGCGCGTTTGGTATCCGCGACCGCCATGCCACGGCACACCTAGTGGCACGTTGCCAATGCGAAGGTGGGTTGTTTCGCGTGTCCCCCTATGCCGACGTTCGCGTTTTACTTCCGATTCCATGCCTCCCGCTTTGCCAACTCATGGATTAGTTCCTCAAAATTCATTTAAACCTACAAAGAAGAACTAATCATGTTGGTTAGTATATATCACGGTTATATAAAATTACATGAGAATGTATATAAATAAGAGATAACAAGGCAACACTAAGTTATAAAGTATCACTTGGGCATGCCATTTTGCCCAAGATCGGTGCACCCACACAAATAACATGTCTACTGCTGCAGGACAATAAAAGTGTTTTCTAATGGTTGTTCATTCAACATTTGAAAACCTATAATGAACTTCAATGATCAAATTGAATTATAAAAGTTATAGAAAATAAGTTAGTAAAATAAAGTGACAGTGTAACATCAAATCTTTTCCAAACTGAAGTGTGAGAATGGTGCCTATCAATAAATTCAACTAAGTTAGTTGACCTAGAACTGAATCTAGATTACGAATGGTAGATGAACTTGAATGGAAGCTACTTCACAATGGGGGGATTCTAATAGAAAATAATAAAAATAAGCAATGAGTCAATATTATATTTGTGAATCAATAATTAAAGGATAAATAGGGTTTGTGTTCCCCATGAGTTCATACTTGACTTTGGATATACACGTGATCTTTTCCAATACTTACTTCTGAAGCCCCGATAAGCAGATTCATTCAAACGATCGACCAATCCTTCTTGAATGACTATCCTCAACTCGACCAAGTCTCATAGGTTTGCAAACTAACCGTTATCACTAAGTTCCAGATATTACTATCTGCGACCAAACCTCAAGTTAATACAATGATCATCAAGATCAAGGCTCTATTATAATTCTCTTAATCTCTACCTCTTCGACCAAAGAAAGTAAAAGAATTCGGCACTTCCCTAACGTTGTACAACGCTAAGAATCATTAAAGATTTGAAGAGAATACAATATAAGTATTTAGTATTGGTTTGAACTCACTTTGTGAAAACCTAACTAGTTAATCCACCCCATGGTTCCCACGACCATAGCTAGGGGTTTTAGCCTCTCATAGTTGCAAGGTTGTGATTTTTGTTCATGATTGAAGACATAAAACAATACTTACAAAGATGATTGAGAAAAATAATCCCTAAATTAAACCACGAAATCTTGAATAACGGTAAGAAGAACAATATGAATTCAATAAAGGTTGATTAGAAGGTTGAATCAAGCTGAATTATCTTCCAACCATGTAAAATTTCTTTCTACAATGTTTTTCCTACTAGAACTCACTCTATTATTAAATTCCTCTATTAAAAATAAAACATAAAAAGTATTTATAGAGACACAAGAATCCTTTCTAAACTAACAAGACTTCTTTCCATATCCGTAGCCGACCTCTTCCACGGAGTCCACCTACGAATGTGAGGCTTCTCACGGATCGTAACATCCACTCGTGGCTTGGAGTGTTGGCTGAATTTTGGCTAAGTGGTGGCCCAAGGTACGATTCGTACCAACATATACGACTCGTACGTGACACTCGTGGATTGATCTGATCTTTTGAACTTTTTCTGAACTTCACCACGGCCCAGGGTATGAGGTATGACTCGTACCTTCATCTCTGAGCCGTAGGGTGCTCCGTACTAAGAATCATCCTTTTGTGCAATTCGTCTAGATTTCATCCCATTGCTTACCACGAGTCATACCACCATGGTACAATCCCGTGACAAGTCTCATACGTTCGGTCTTCCGGGTTAAACTTTCGGCTTTTGATCAAGGCCTTCGGTATGACTCATAGGTCCATCCTACGGATCGCTCTTTGTGTGGTCTACGCTTTTTGCCCTTTTTTGCCACACTTTGCTTCCTTTTGCAATTTATTAGGCACCCATTTTATCTGAAATTGATGCGGGAATATGGAGAGAATCTAGATTACAGCCGGTAGATGAACTTGAATGGAAATTACTTCACAATGGGGGGATTCTAATAGAAAGAAATAATAAAAATAACGACGATCAATATTATATTTGTGAATCAATAATTAAGATAAATAGGGTTTTGTTCCCATGAGTTCATAACGACTTGGATATACGTGATCTTTACCAATACTTACTTACGAAATGCAGGTAACTTAGATTCATTCAAACGATCGGCCAATCCCTATTGAATAACTATGCTCAATTACTCGACCAAGTCTCATAGGTTTTTGCAAACTAACCGTTATCACTAAGTTCCAGATATAACTATCTGTGACCACAACTCAAGTTAATACAATGATCATCAAGATCAAGGCTCTATTATAATTCTCTTATCCTAATCTCTACCTCTTCGACCAAAGAAAGTAAAGAATTCGAGGCACTTCTAACGTTGTACGGTGCTAGAATCATTAAAGATTTGAAGAGAATACAATATAAGTATTTAGTATTTGGTTTAGACTCACTTTGTGAAACCGTAACAAGTTAATCCACCATAGTTCTCCACGACCTTAGATATGGAGGTTTAGCCTCTCATAGTTGCAAGGTTGATTTTTTGTTCATGAGTTAAAGACATAAAATAATGCCACAAAGATGATTGAGAAAAACAATCCTAAATTAAACCAGGAAATCTTGAATAACAAGAAAGAACAATATGAATTCAATAAAAAGGTTGATTAGAAGGTTGAATCAGCTGAATTCTCTCTTTCAACCATGTAAAATTTCTTACTACAATGTTTTCCTATACTAGAACTCGGTCTATTCATCGTCCTCTATTACAAAAATAAAACATAAAAGTATTTATAGAGACACAAGATTTTTCTAAACTAACAAGACTTCTTTCCGTATCTTGTACCGACCTCGTCACGGGTCCACCTACGGACTCGTAGGGGCTTCTCCTGGATCGTAACATCCACTCGTGGCTTGGAGTGTGCTGAATTTTGGCTAAGTGGTGGCCCAGGTACGATTCATACCAACATGCTACGACTCGCACATTGACACTCGTGGATTGATCCTGATCTTTTCAACTTTTTTTGAACTTCACCACGACCGGTATGGTATGACTCGTACCTTCATCTCACGAGCCGTAGGGTGCTCTCGTACTAAGAATCATCCTTTTGTGCAATTCTTCGTTCATCGATGGCTTACCCACGAGTCATACCACCATGGTACAATCCGTGACAAGTCTCATACGTTCAGTCTTCAAGGTTAAACTTTCAGCTTTGATCAAGGCCTTGGTATGACTCATAGGTCCATCCTACGGTCGTGCGTAGTCTACAACTTTCACTCTTTTTGCACACTTTTAGCTTTCTTTTGTAATTTATTGACACCCATTTATCCCACGAAATTGATAGAATATGGAAGATCTAGATTACAGCCAGTAGATGAACTTGAATGGAAATTACTTCACAATGGGGATTCTAATAGAAAGAAATAATAAAAATAAACGGCAGTCAATATTATATTTGTGAATCAATAATTAAAGGATAAATAGGGTTTGTGTTCCCCATGAGTTCATAACAGCTTTGGATATACACGCGTGATCTTTACCAATACTTACTTACAGGCCCAGTAACTTAAATTCATTCCTGCAGTCGACCAATCTATTGAATAACTATCCTCAATTACTCGACCAAGTCTCGTAGGTTTTGCAAACTAACCGTTATCACTAAGTTCTAGATATAACTATCTGCGACCACAACTCCAAGTTAATACAATGATAGCCAAGATCAAAGGCTCTATTATAATTCTCTTTTTCCTAGTCTCTACCTCTTCGACCAAAGAAAGTAAGGAATTAAGGCACTTCCTAACATTGTACAACGCTAAGAATGCATTAAAGATTTGAAGAATACAATATAAGTATTTAGTATTTGGTTTAGACTCACTTTGTGAAACCCTAACTAGTTAATCCACCATGGTTCCCACAACCCTAGCTATGGAGGTTTAGCCTCTCATAGTTGCAAGGTTGTGATTTTTTTATCATGATTGAAGACATAAAACAATACTTACAAAGATGATTGAGAAAAACAATCCCTAAATTAAACCACGAAATCTTGAATAACAAGAAGAAAGAACAATATGAATTCAATAAAGGTTGATTAGAAGAGTTGAATCAATGAATTATCTCTTCCAACCATGTAAAATTTCTTACTACAATGTTTTCCTACTAGAACTCACTATTCATCGTCCTCATTAAAATAAAACATAAAAGGATTTAGCCAGAGACACGAATCTTTTTTCTAAACTAACAAGACTTCTTTCCATATACTTGTGGCCGACCTCGTCACGGGTCCACCTACGAATCGTAGGGGCTTCTCACGGTCGTAACATCCACTCGGCAGTGTTGGCTGAATTTTTGGCTAAGTGGTGGCCCAAGGTACGATTCGTACCAACATGCTATGACTCGTACATTGACACTCGTGGCTTGATCCTGATCTTTTGAACTTTTACGCGAAATTCTCCACGACCGGTATGGTACTCGTACCTTCATCTCTGAGCCATAGGGTGCTCTCGTACTAAAATCCTTTTATTACCAATTCTTCTAGATTTCATCGGCCCGGCTTACCACGCAGTCATACCACCATGGTACAATCACGACAAGTCTCATAAGTTGACCCTTCCCGGTTAAACTTTCGGCTTTTGATCAGAGCCTTGATGTGACTCATAGGTCAAATCCTACCCGGATGGAATGCTTGTGGTCTACGCTTTTTGCCCTTTTTGCACACTTTTAGCTTCCTTTTGCAATTTATTGACACCCATTTATCGAAATTGATGCGATATGGAAGATTTAGATTACGGTGGTAGATGAACTTGTATGAGCCATTACTTCATAATGGGGGATTCTAATAAAAAGCAATAATAAAAATAAACAACATTCAAGTTATATTTGTGAATAAATCAATATAAAGGATAACTAGGGTTTGTGTTCCCCATGGGTTCACATAACCGCTTTGGAAATACACTCGTGATCTTTACCAATACTTACTTACAGGCTGATAACTTAGGTTAATCCAAATGATCGACCAATCCTATTGAATGACTATCCTCAATTATAGACCAAGACTCATGAGTTTTTGCAAACTAACCATTATCACTAATTTCCGGATATAACTATCATGCGACCACAACTCAAGTTAATACAATGATCATCAAGATCAAGGCTCCATTATAATTCTCTTTTCTTAATCTCTACCTCTTCGACCAAAGCAAGTAAAAAATTGGAGGGCACTTCTAACGTTGTACACCGCTAAGAATCATTAAAAATGAAGAGAATACAATATAAGTATTTAGTATTTGGTTTAGACTCACTTTGTGAAAGCCTAACTAGTTAATCCACCATGGTTCCCACAACCCTAGCTATGGAGGTTTAAGCCTCTCATAGTTGCAAGGTTGTGATTTTTGATCATGATTGAAGACATAAAACAATACTTACAAAGATGATTGAGAAAAATGTCCTAAATTAAACCATGAAATCTTGAATAACAAGTAGAAAGAACAATATGAATTCAATAAAAGGTTGATTAGAAGGTTGAATCAGCGCGTTCTCTCTCTTCCAACCATGTAAAATTTCTTTCTACAATGTTTTCCCTACTAGAACTCAGTCTATTCATCGTCCTCTATTAAAAATAAAACATAAAAAGTATTAATAGAGACACAAGATTTTTCTAAACTAACAAGACTTCTTTCCATATCATGGCAGAGCCTCATCACGGGTCCACCTAAGGCTCGTAGGGGCTTCTCACGGTCGTAGCTTCTCACGGATCGTAACATCCACTCGTGGCTTGGAGTGTTGGCTGAATTTTGGCTAAGTGGTGGCCCAAGGTACGATTCGTACCAACATGCTATGACTTGTACATTGACACCCGTGGCTTGATCCTGATCTTTTGAACTTTTTCTGAACTTCACCACGACCGGTATGGTACGACTCGTACCTTCATCTCATGAGTCGTAGGGTTCTCTTGTACTAAGAATCATCCTTTTGTGCAATTCTTCTAGATTTCATCACGAATGGCTTACCACGACTTGTACCACCATGGTACGATCCGTGACAAGTCTCATAAGTTCAGTCTTCCAGGTTAAACTTTCAGATTTTGATCAAGGCCTTCAGTACGACTCGTAGGTCCATCCTACGGATTGTACTGTGATCTGCACTTTTTGTCCTTTTTTGCACACTTTTAGCTTCCTTTTGCAATTTATTGTTCCAACACTCATTTATACTGAAATCAAATGAAAAGTGCCTCATATCCACATAAATACATCTAAGATCATGTTATTTTCTTAGTTTTGAGTGTCAATAGTGTTGTAAATTCACAGCACATCAGCAATGAGAAGAAAAAGAGGCGAACAAGAAAGATGAGGTGAAAATGTCTTAAAGTGCTTAGGACTGGTAGCCACTATGAAACTCATCCCTTAGCCGACATTACAACCAGGAAAAGTCCTTATGATCTTACTCTCTTTGAAGTGATTAAGTAATATGATTGTACATGAGAGGCAAGCCTATGGTATGTTGCATATATATGATATATCATTTGTGAGGGTCAGTATGTCCTACTTATTATGTTCTAAGTTTTGAATTGATAATATGATAGAAGGAACATCACTAAATAAGTGAGGGCATAAGATGGTCAAAATCGGTGTACTACGTATTGCATTTTTCATACTTAATCATGTTGGCCCTATTTTGAAAACGGTGAGTCAGTTATAGAAGATATGTAGTTTTGAATATGAAGAGCTTCTGTGTGTATGTGTTATGGATTGGTTATGCATTAATGAACCACTTATTCATGTGCTCTGTTGTAGTTGCTTGAGTGAGAATTAATAGAGGTGACAAGTGGTGTGAAAAAGAAGTATCTAGTGCATATAAGTAAGGATTGTTCAAGGATGAACAATGGTTTAAGTATGGGGTTGTGATGTTGGGCATATTCTTATGCCCATTTGCCATACTTTTACCTATATTTTACCTTGTTTTGAGATGGTTATCCTTATGAAATGCATGAATTCGTGAATGTATATGTTAATAAGCTAACAAGTATTTTTAGATGGTTTTAGCAGGTAACATATGGAAAAAGATACAAAAATGGTCAAAGGTATAAAGAAATAAGAATTCGAGAAAAGTTGGTCAAGTGAGATAGCTGGTGTGGCGCGCCAGACACCAAACTTCAGAGAAAAATATACTCAGACTGGTGTTATGGCTGGTGTAGCGCGCTAGAGCCCAAATATCAAAAGAATTTTGATCACCATCTTGGTGAACTGAGTGGCGGGGGGCGCCAGAGGTATTTCTAACTTGGGAAATTTTCTAGCACTCTGGTGCAATAGTAGGTGCGGCCCGCCAGGTCCCACATTTGCAGAATTTGACTAACACCATAGAGAGATGGTTGGTGCGATGCGCTAGAGACCATACTTTAGAGGAAATTCAAGCCAATTTTTGTGAGATAGGTGGTGTGGCGCACCAGGCGCTGTCTGGGTTGGATTTTCTAAGCCAAACACTTGAGTACTTGAGGGCAAAAAAGTCAATTGTTACCTAGATTATAAATACCTAGTCTAGGGCATTTGCAGGTAATCTTGGGATCAGAAGATCAAATTGTATGCAGTCTTTTTGGGGGAGAGACAAGAAGTTTATTTTCTTCTGGGTTTTGTTCTTTACTTTTATCTTTAGTTAATTCAAATGATGATTTCTGGGGTTTTACACTTGAACATGAGTAGCTATACTACTATTATGGGGTTTTGGCCATGTTTGATGCTTTGTAGTTTGATTGTTCGTTTATGATAGACTTTCAATTCTTCTTTTAAAGATTATTTATGCTTACTTGTTTTCATTGATTATTCATTAGACCGATCACCTTGCGAATATTAATTGTTGGCTCTTGGTTGAACTCGGGAGAAGAAACTGTCACGCCCCGCCTTGGGGGGTATGACTGGCACCTGGTGCCCTAGTAGGACCTGGACTGCTAACTGGTGAGCCTAAGCGCATCTGGTGCCTGGCT
>JACEIK010000363.1:0-12159 GCA_018107945.1 Datura stramonium
ATTTTGATCATCTTTTAGTTGACCCATAATTAAATCATTTAATTTTATACAAATCAATTACAAAAACCCCATGAAGTTTTGATAAATTATTAGTAAAATCATAGAGTAGGAGCATAGGTGTGGAAGGAACCACCCATTGATCACCTTACATACCTGGAAACAATGATTCTTATTCTCCCTTGAAAGCCCAAGATGAAATTTAGAGAAATTGGGGAAGAACACCTCGAATCACCTTATAGACTCCTCTCTATAGTCTTGCACGCATGAATGAGGCCTAACATGAGATAATCCCCCTTAAAACACCCCATTGATCTTAAAACGACGTAGTTTAGGCCTTAGAAACTTAGTAATTACAAAAACACCCTTAATAAAATACAGGAAAAACACTGCTAGGGCCCCTAATAAGGGACCTCACGAGTCGTTGCCAAGGGACACGACTCTTGGCTAGGACCCGCGAAGTACACTATCCAAAACACTCAGGGGGACCCCAGGAGGGACCCCACAAATCGTGGTGGCTGACCACGACTCGTGGTCACCACCCGTGAACCCAACTGCCCCAAAATCTTGACCAACCCTCCAATGCAGACCACCGGTGACCTCACGAGTCGTGAGGTCTAACCACGACTCATGGTCAGGCCCGTGGCCTCCTCAACCTGAGCTTGCCCAGCCTGCTGACCACGAGTCACATTAAGATAGGTTTCAGGACAAAAATCCCATGGCTAACTTAAGCTCTACTAAAAATAAAACCAAAACTGAAGCATGACTAAGACTCTTTGAAAGTAGGTGGCCTCAGCAAAAGCTGAATGAAATGTGATCCTAGTGAAGCGTTTGCTACCCACTTGGCTATCTTTTTTTTCAGAATGTTGGGGTTAGTTGGGGTCTTGTCCCTTCAACCCATCACTTATGATTAGAGGCTTTCAGGCCTATTTGTAGTATTCAATTGTTTATGCTTGGATCATGTATTGTTGTTTCTTATATTTCATGTCTCGGTTTTCTTTCAGTTCATGATCATTAAGCACATTCTTCCGCCTTATATGAATGTTTAGTTATTTTGTCATTCCATGGGTTGACTTCGGGTCCCTCAGGGCTCCTTGTCCCATGTTTACAATTTGGGTGTACTCTCAGGTCGTGACAAGTGGATACCAGTGAGTTACCTTAGACTCAGGGGATGTAGACCAAACATAGTATTGTTCAGTTGGTTCGATTTCCCTAGGAATTTAGGAAGTATTTTTGGCTGGAAATATACTTCACATGGTATGTACGAATTGCAGGATAATTTAGGTAATGATCCTCTTCTTTTCCCCCCTCAAAAGTTGATGAAAACAAGTATAAAAAATTAATAACATTTTTGTTGTTGTCATTGGTTGTTGTTGTCATTGTGGCTGCCGGTTGGGGAATTGTTTTGGCTGAACATTTTGACACAAATTAGGCTTGTTCGTTGCCTATAAATTCAAGAGGTTTAGGAGGTTGAAGGATCATTTCTGTAGATGGAAGTTGGCTAATAGAACACGTCGGAGCGAGGTATGTTAAGGCGTCCTATCCTTGTTGTTCAAGCATAATATATAGTGCTTTAAGGGCCAAATTCTTGTGTCTTCTAACTCGTATTGAAGCAAGTATAATCCTACCCAAAGGGCTGAAATTTCATGATATTGAGTTTGAATCGTTAAACAAGTTTGGAACATGTAAATATGAAGTGAAATACATCTTACTTCCAATTGTGTCACAGTTATAAATCGTATCTGAAGTCCCCTTATCATGGATGTTGTGAGCTGGTCCTTTAATGTATTATGTATATATGTTCTGTTAAGTATTCTTAACCGTCTGATTGTCAAGTGAAATTGAGAAAAGAGTTAAGACGACGACGTGTAAGCGAGTTTAAGATATGAATCGATGTTACAATCTAGTAAGGGTAAATAAGCTTGTCGAAGTGGAAATGCCTTGTAATGGTTGTCCTTTATCTCATGTATATGTTATTAGGTATGTGAGACTAAGGGGAGATTCTATGATTTCTCACCCTTAATCTAAATGTTAGGTTATATAATTCCTGAATCCAAAATGTGCTTAACTATTGTCTATGGAGCTTATTGAATTTCTTATGTCATCCAAACCTTCTTATAATAGTAAAAGTTATTGAGTATATTAATCTATATGTTATTTTAATGGTTTATGTGATATATGTGCTTATGTGCAGCTATAAATTATGACAAAAGCCTATTAAGATCGTAGTCTCAGAATCTGTAATTTGTTTTCATGCCATATGTGTTAGAAGACATGATATGAGCCCAGTCGGCTCTAGATATGAGACTATTACCTTACCAGTTACCTGGTATGTCTAGTAGGTAATTGTTCTTTAGCATATTTGATATATGAGACTTGTGACCTTACCACCAACGTGGTTATGTCACGTAGGTAGTTGTGCTTTAGATATGAGACAATGACCTTACCCCCGATGCGGTTATGTTAGGTGGCCATTGGTCCTTTAGATATGATACTATGACCTTACCACAAACGCAGTCATGCCTGGTGGGCAGAAGATGTCCCTTTAGTTATGATACCTCTGAGACAGCCATCTCGATAGGGCAATATTGATTAACCAGACTAGATCAATATTTCATTAGAGACTATATAGATTATGGATAATGCAGTGTTACTTTTCTATATGCTTACTCAATTTTATTCACATGATGTATAATATTTTGTTCAGATATCATCTTCCAAAGTCATAGGTTGTATCTATTCCCTACTCTGATTTTCAGTATCTTGGATGTATCTATGTTTGTTGCTTCAACGTTATATACCAGTACATTTCATTCATACTGACGTCCTTTTGCTAAGGGACCCCCTTCCTACAATTATGATTCAGGTATATGCAGAGGCTCGGATTGACAATCGCAATAGGAGCCTGATTTCAACAGACTAGTGGTATGCTCCTTTCTTCCACAAGTTATCTTTCCTTTTTCACTAGTTTGAGTTTATGTACAGTTGGGTAGGCTGGGGCTCTGTGCCATGCATTTCAGTTGCTTACTCACTAGAGGCTTGTGTGGTCTAGTTGTATAGTTGTTTTGGCTCTGTGGCCTTGTCGGCCTTTTGTCATGCAATTTAGCTTATTGTAGCCCTGTCGGCTTTTCAATTATTTAATTATTGTTGTGGAGACCTCATGGGTCCAAAATATACTATGGCAGACTTTAACAACTGGCCAGGTTGGCCTCAGCATCATCCTTATAGACGCTATATAGTAAATTTCTCCATTATCTATGAATCAAGTGCCAGTTGCGCTCTTTCCCAGTTCGAGGGAGTGACACATATATTAAATCATACTGACACTGTTTGGCGCTTCATGTTATTATTGTACAGATTTACATAGACAAGAGCAACAAACACATCAATAAGATCTTCTCCATCCAACTTTGGTGAGTCCTCCTACCTTCCGGAGGACTTCAGTCATATTTCAAGTTTTAGAAGAGATGGAGGTACCTATGGGAACTTTATCTCGTCACCTACTTTTCAGACATACAGGCTTCATAGATTAGTTAGAGAGTTGTTTCTTTGATGTTACGTATTAACATTAATCTCCATTTCAGTTTCATAATTTTGTCTTTCGTAAATTAAGCTTATCATTTCCTCATATGTTGTTGTGTTCTCAACTAGATGTAAGCCAGACCTAGGGTTTACTTGGACCACTAGTGGTCTGAGTTCCAGCAACGCCCAGGGTGTGGACTCGGGGCATGACAAACTTGGTATCAGAGCTCTAAGTTCAAGAGTCATCGAATGTCTATGAAGCTGTGTGTAGTAGAGTCCTTCTTATAGTTGTAAAGCACACCAAACTTATAGTAGGGAAGTTGCAAGGCATTAGGAAATAGCACCCCTCTTTCATACACTAGTTCATGCGATAGAGTTCAACTCTATAAAGATTTCCTCCTAAATCGTGCATTCATGTATTGCTGATTATGCCTCAAAAACCTACCGCTAGTCAAAGGAATATTGCTAGTGTTGAGGTTTCCACTGGAAGTAACACAACCAATCTATCTCCATAATATAGGATGCAAACTAGAAATGAGGCATGCTCGACAGTCCAGGATGTGAGTTTTGGAGTTTAGAATATAGTAGCTTCTAATATGAGAGCTTCAGAAGCACCTGTTCCTCATCCGCCCCCTGTTAGCACATCAAAGGTAGACTTTATAAAGGCCATCCAAATGCTCACCCAGTTTGTTGTTGCTTAATCTGGTCTTCAAGGCTCAGTGCTCGCTAGCTTCACCTTGCATGACTCATTAGGAGTGTCATGAATTAGAGAGTTTGTAAGGATGAACTCGCTAGTGTTTAAAGGGTCTAAGGTTCATGAGGACCCCCAGAACATTATTAATGAAATTAAGAAAATCTTTAGGGAAATGCACGCTATTGGAACGAAAGGATCTGAATTTGATTCTAACAAACTCAAGGATGTTGTGATTGTGTGGTACAATCAGTGGGAGTAGGATTATTGTGAGAATGTATCTGCAATAGTCTAGGATAGTTTTGAGGAGTCATTCTTGAACCATTTCTTCACTTAGGAATTGAGGGTAAGATAAAAGAGTTCGTAAACTTGAAGCAAGGTACATGAGAATGAATGAGTATGGCCTTAAGTTCAACTAGCTATCTAGGTGTACTCTGGTGATGGTACTAGATATGAGAGCCAAAATGAGGAAGTTTGTGTTTAGGTTGGGAAAGCATGTGAAGAAGGAATGTTATACACCTACCAACTAGAAGAGGATAATCAAAAAGATAGAGAGGAGCAATAGGGTAAGAAGAAAAAGTTAGCTAGCCACGAGACTACTCAGTAGAGGACCAAAACAATAACATATTCTTCTTTCGAAAGAGGTCCCCTGGACCTGCGCTGTTAGTCGCTAGTGCTCTAGCTCCGAACAACAAAAATAATAAGAGGTTTCAAAACAGTCAATGTTCTCAAATGAAAGATAGTATAGCATAGGGAACCTCTCGACATCCACCATGTGAAAAGTGTGGCAAGTACGGTAGGAGCTATTTGGGTGAGTGTTTCTTAGGTAGAGATGGATGTTATGGGTGCGGCCAATAGGGCCACATTTTAATGAATTGTTTATCATCCCGACAGGAAATATGGGCAACAAGGCCTAATCTATTACCTCAATAGGAAGAGCTTCCCAAAAGGGCACCACTTTAGGGACAGGCGAAGGTTAAAACCATTGGTATTCCATGTCTATCCGCAAGGGTCAAGAGAACTCCCTAGATGTTGTCACTAGTACATAAAAATTCTTTTCGACTGATGTATATGCTTTACTAGATCTAGGCGCTACTTTATCATTTGTGAGTCCTTATGTAGCCGTAAAGTTTGAGATTTGGCCTAAATAACTATCAGAGCCTTTCAGTTTTCCTACTCTAGTAGGTGAGTTAGTTTTAGCAAAAAGAATCTACAAGAATTGTACCATTTCATACTATCATAAAGACACCACAGCTGACTTAGTTGAGCTAGACATGTTGGATTTTGATATTATTCTAGGAATCAATTGGTTATATTCTTGTTATGCCTCAGTTGATTGTAGGACCCAAGTAATAGAGTTCTAATTTCCAGATGAGTCAGTCCTAGTTTGGGAAGGTAGCCCCATTATGCCTAAGGGTTGTTTCATTTCATCCCATAAGGATAGAATGTTAATTTCTTAAGGGGTGTATCTATCATTTAATAAGAGTTTGAGACTTTGATGTCGAGACACCATCTCTTCAGTCAGTTCCAGTTGTGAATGAGTATACCAATGTCTTTCTAGAAGATCTTCCCAGAGTCCCTCCTGATAGGGAAATATATTTTGAAATAGATGTTCTTCAGTACACTGAGCATATCTCTATTCCGCCACATACAATATACCCAACCATATTAAAAGAGTGAAAAGAGAATTTAAGAGATCTTCTTGATAAAGGTTTCATTCACCCAGTGTTTCACCTTGGGGTCCAATTCTCTTCCTGCATAATAAAGATGATACTCTTAGAATGTGTATCGACTACTATTAATTGAAAAAATTCACTATTGAAAATAAATATCCCTTTCCTAGAATTAATGACTTGTTCTACCAACTTGAAGGTGCTACTTGTTTCTAAAGAACAGACCTCAAAGCAGGCTATCATCAGTTGAAAATCAGGGAAATTGATATTCCTAAAACAACTTTCAAGACTCGTTATGGTCATTTCAAGTTCCTCGTTATGTTCTTTGGTTTGACTAATGCTCCTACATAACTCATGGACCTCATGAATAGGGTGTTTAAGCATTATCTAGACATGTTAGTTATTGTTTCATCGATGACATTCTAGTTTACTCCAAAAGTGAGAAGGATCATACTAGTCACCTCAGGATAATCCTTCAGACACTTAAGGAGCATGAGCTATTTGCTATGTTCTCTAAGTGCAAATTTCAGTTGAAGTTAGTAGCATTCTTAGGCCACATAGTCTCCAACAAGGGTATCCAAGTAGACAACATATGATTGAGGCGGTAAAGAGATGGCTCAAACCTAATGTGTCATGGTTTTACGACACTTTTGACACATAATAAATAGAAAATATGCTAGGATTTAGGTTTATTTATCCTTATATAAGGTTCTTTTATTGTATTTGTAGGCAAATTAGTTTTGAAGAGTTAGAATGCAGAAAAGAAGTGAAAAAGAAGTAGAAAGTGGTATCTTCGCGTCACAACATGAACCATACCATATGGGTACGATTTGTAGCTAGTGGCCACGATAGAGATTCAGAAAATGCACAAGTGCACGACTCATAGTACGATAGTAAATCACGAGTCATGACACGAATGTATGACTTGTACTAAAAGCTCATAGTGAAATAAGAGAACCAGCTACTTGACATCCTCATAGCATGATTGGTTGCACGGGTAGTACCAGCATGGTACGAGTTGTTGTAATGACCTATAGGTTTATCATCACAAATGCCTTATTTGTAAATTCCATGTCACAAGTGCCAACCACGATCTGTAGATATAGATATGAGTCATACTGAGCTTCTGTACCTGAGAGATTCATAAGAGGAAAAGCATGGTACGAGCATATACCACAACTCATAGCAGCCTGCTATGACTCGTAGGTCATCCCAATGGTTGTATTCCTTGTTAATTCAGGAAAGGATTTCATTAGTTGTATGCTTTTCCTTTATTTTTGGAGTTTCCCAACGCGACATGATAACGAAAATACATGAAGCTTTGAACAAATTTTCTTCATTGTATTCTTCACTTTGAAGATTTATGTGCAATTAATTATTGCAGTTTTATTCCTTCACTATTGTAAGTTTCTAATAATGAATTCCTCTTATATTCTAATTTTAATCTTAAAATTAAGTTTAGCTGGTTGTGGGAACCATGGTGAAATAATAAATTAGGGTTAACAAAAAGTGTTTCTAATCTAATACTAACGCTTGTATTGTTCTTCCCTCATGATAATTGTTTCTTATAGGTGTGCAACATCAGGACTATCTGTATTCTCTACTTGCTTCAACCTAGAGAATTAGAGAATAGGAAAAGGAAAAGACAACAAAGACTTGACAATTATCAATTTTCATTTAATATCTTGAGTTGCGGTTGTAGGAAAGTTAATTTGGAATCATTGATAATGGATATTCGGGAATACCCATGAGATATAATCCGGTGATTGAATATAGTAATCTAAAGGGGAAAATCAGCCGTTTGGATGAATCTATTTTATCGATTCTATAGGCTAAGTATTGAAATAGATCACAAGTGTAATAATCCGACATAGTTATGAATCTATGGGGAACATTTCTCTAGTTAATTGCATATTGTTGAAAACGACACCATTTCACAATAGTACGACTTACTTATTTCTATTAAAACCACCCTTAGGAAATAATTGAACTAATATCATATGTAATAGAATTAGTTGAAACATTGACCATATTCCCCATGGGATCCACCCAAACCCTGGTTGGTTTTTTTTTGTGGCAAAAACAGGGTTATACTTCTTTTGGGGTGCAATTTGAATATTATATAAAGTAGTTTCATTGCAGGGGAATATCGATTCGGATTAAAATAATTGTTTTTAATTAACTTTTAGTCTTTATTTTCTCATTTATGTTTTTTTCTCTTTATTTCATACAGGTTTCCATTTGATGAATGTGAAGTACTCGAAGTAGTGGAAACCCCCTAGTTCCAATTGACCAAGAACTTGAATGAACACAGTGAAAGATGGATATACTTGAAACCCCTTAATAGATGGAGGCTAGAACAACTATTGATGCTCGCTAAGCTAATGAGGCCCACCTGGTGGAGTTAGCTTGACAAGCTGCCCTTCAAAAGGCAGATGATGCCCATGAAAAGGTTGATAAAGCAGGTCAAAATAGAAGAGGAAATAGAGTTCATTAGTTACCTCAATTCCACAGATAATCACCTCACTTTGATGATGATGATGATTCGGATATTGATGAAGCCGAGTCAACACGAGCTATTGTGCCCCCACCTCCGTATACTGGAGAAAAATTTGATATCACTAGCATGATAATTCCGTTTATGAATATGAAGGGAATGTTTAGTGGTAATGTTGCTGATGATCCAAATCTCCACTAGATGAATTTTGTGGGAATTTTCAAGGCGTACAGGTTGCTAGGAGTGAGCTAGGATGCAATAATTGAGGCTCTTTCGGTTCCCTCTAGCTGGTGAGCCCACTCTATGATTGTCAGAGTTGCCAAATGACTTCATCACCAGTTGGAGACAATTGAAACAAGCCTTCTTAGAAAGGTTCTTCCTTCCTTCAAGGATGCTACAACTTAAAGATGAGATATATAACTTTCGACAGCTCAAGATGGAGACACTTCATGAGACATGGTTGTGGTTCAATAAGAAGATGAACAAGTGCATGAATCACAGAATTCAAATGAGAGCTTGCTGGAAATATCCTATAGATCCTTGAACAACAACAACAAGGCAATAGAAGATACAGTAGCAGTTGGAGCATTAATGAGTCACTCATGAGAGGAAGAAATAATGATACTTGACTAAGTGAATAAAACCAATAAGGCCTGGCATACCAGAGAAACAGAGGTAGCTGCAGGTACTTATGCAATTAGGATATCTGTGGAGCAACACAGAAAAGAAGAGGAATGTGACTAGGAGTTAGCTCATATGAGAAAATATATTGACTTGCTCACGAAGCATATAATGGGATATAGAGCTTAGAAAGTGAATATAGTAAGAGATTAGGGTCATGAGCCAGGGTTTGAGCACTCTGATTCTATGGAGGAAGTAATCTTCTTGGATAACCAGGGGTGGATTTCTAGGCTAACGCCTATGGGTCTGATGAAGAAACTTGGTGCCAAAGATCTGGGAATCAAGGTCAGAATCAATATAGGGACAACTATAATAGAGCTGGGTACAAGGATAGAAGTAGAGGGCGAGGACCGAAAGTTGGTTGGCGGAAAAATGATTGATACGGTAATGATTTCTCGGCCTATATGTTGCTCCAAATGTTCATGAGGGTGATTCTGGAAGCTCAAAATTGGATATTATGTTGGCTGAGCTACTTAAAAAGGAAAAGTATATTAATCATCACCTGAAGGATATTCACTGAGACATATCTATAATGAATCAGAAAGATGATTCACACGCCACAAGTCGATGCAACCTGTTGAGGGGGATGTGCTTCTGGAGAGGCTGAACTGGTTGCTGGCATACGGGCTCCACCGCCCCCTGATTTGGCTGAAGGGCAATGCCTGAGTCTGTGTCTGGGTTTGCCACACCCGAAACAAGCATCCTAACCGACTAGGCACCTCTCTGAGTGGTTCTTGCCACACTTCGCACAAGCTGGAAAAGTGCGCTCCATCTGCATGCTACCCTGCCTATTCGAGTATAGGGACCTTCTCCTCCGATCCCCTATGAATCTAGACGATGTACTGGCCGATCATGGTGTTGGAGCAATAGACCTATGCTGAGACTACTGACATTGTCCATCCCTGATCTGTCTTGAGAAGTCCCGTAACTGTCAGTTCTGGCCCTCTTGGCCTCTCTCTTCCTCCGATATACCGACTCCAACTGCTGAGCATGTAAGACAATACAGGGAAAATCTATATCCCGATGCAACATGGAGATCCTACAGTCCTTATCCAGATAGTCCGCCACTCCATGTACAAAGCGGCTTATCCGAGCCCTCTGGTCCGCCACCAACTCTGGCGCATACATGGATAGATGGATGAACTCCAATGCGTACTCCTGAATGGACAGTCACCCTTCTTAAAGTTAACAAACTCAGCCGCCTTAAGTTCCCTCATCTCTCGAGGGAAAACCGATCAAAGAATGTCACGTGGAACTCTTCCCAACCTATAGGGCCTGCACCCACTACCCTAGCATCCCTCCACTGTTTGAACCATATGTGAGACACCCCCTTTAGCTGATAGGAGGCCAAGTCAAAACAATCTCCATTGGTCACCCCCATAACCTGGGTGATCTCTAGTATCTCTTCGATGAAATCATGCGGATCTTCATACACCTTGGACCCAAGGAACTCCGTAGGGTTCATCCTCAATAAATCTCTAATCCGAGGTGTTTCCGCATTACCATTCTATGGGATATGTGCAATATCCTGTTGGTTGACCTGATCGGTCAAGGCCTGCGCCAACATTTGGATAGCCGCCCGGAACTCCGCGTGGGCAACTGGCTCAGGTGCTTGGGGCTCCTGAACAGGTGGGGCCTGTTGATGCCCGTGACCATTACAATCTTCATGACCTTCACCATGTCTGTTTCTTCTTTCGTTCATTCTTCTTGGAGCCATGATTCTGCAAATCGTGAATAGCACGAATTAGAAGGACAGAAAGACTTCTCATCGCACGACATAGATCATGAAAGAAGAGAACATTTCTTAAACATCGCATAGCCTCTTTGTCATAAGTGTGGCACGCTTCACACCCATGAAAAAACTCTACTTAACACAGCTTTCAGACACCCTAGGACACTTCAAAACTTATGGCTCTGATATCAAGTTTATCATGACCCCAACGTAACCATGGATGGAAACACGGGACATGGAACCCCGAGAGGCCCCAAGTCGACATGTGGCATAAGTATACATCTAAATTCATTCAGTTTAAGAAGAAGACTGAACATAAGGCATAGAAAAAATGTAAACATAACATTCAAAAACTCTGGACATATACATAAGCTGAGTACTACATACTTTCTAAAAGCCTCTACTATATAAGGTGGGTTGATGGGATAACACCCCAACTAACCCGTCCAAATACTGAAACATAAACTAACATCAATTTCTAGTCAAACGCCCCTTGGAACATGAGGACTCACCAACAAAGCTGAAAGTGAACTCTTAGATGGTCTAAGGATGAGAATAAGCCCGAGAGTCGGGTCTCGTATTATGAAACGGTACAGCGTAGAAAGTATGCAGTCAATACGTGGAATGTACCAAGTATGAAAGGTATGTAAAACGGACATTTTAAATGCAAAAAATTCATAAAACATCATAAGAGTAGGACATCATGCTCATCACATAAATATTGTAACATTGCATAACATAAGGCTCAAGGTTTTCAAAGCATTCATAACACATTCGTAATCTTAAGCATGAGAAGAAAAGAAAAATTTTGAGCAAACATATGTAATCATAAACATGCATAAATCATGAGGAACAGTGGGAGGTTCTCTTAACCGATAATACCCCATACGAGCACACATGAAGCCCGACTTGTGACCCTAGTTGGGAAGGTGTCCGTACCTTGCAAAGGTAGAACCATTTTAATACCAAAGAAAGGCCTAAGCATACTCGGGAGTTGAAGTTCAAAACTACAGAAAACCTAGAATTTTGTACCAGTAAGACTCGAGGTACGAATCATAGTGAGGACCTACGACTCGTGACTCGAGTCGTGATGAATTCGTGAGGCTGAGGTCATATCACGAGTAGTCCTATGAATCGTGATGTGTAGGTATGACTCGTGGTTTAGAGTCGTGGTGAATTTCTCAGTGGTGCCAGAGTGAGTCATCATGAGACATGGTACGACTCGTAGGATGTAGCAACGAGTCGTGATGAGGAGTTGTGGTTAAGTCATTTTTGGTATGGGTGGATGGTACCCCGACTGACAGTACAACTCATAGGATGGTACTATGAGTCGTGGTATGTGAGTCGTGGCCAGATTCAGAATATT
>JACEIK010000363.1:80019-161577 GCA_018107945.1 Datura stramonium
GCAAAACAACGCTAATCATGTTGGTTAGTATAAATTCACACTTTCCTACAATTTACATGAGAATGTACAAATATTGTTGGATAAACAAGGCAAAAACGATACATTTGAGTATCACTTGGGCATATAAATATGCCCCAGATCAGTAAGATCATATTCTATGGTTCCTTGATTACCCAATGGAGGATTGATAGGGAAGAGCTTGAAACTATGCTTTTG
This sequence comes from Datura stramonium, assembly GCA_018107945.1. Lineage (NCBI taxonomy): Eukaryota > Viridiplantae > Streptophyta > Magnoliopsida > Solanales > Solanaceae > Datura > Datura stramonium. The sequence goes on from JACEIK010000363.1 coordinate 80,236, forward strand.
ATCTCTCTCAAATTCTCTTAATTTGAATGCATGGGAATGGCTTATGCAAGAGGGACTTAACCTATCTTATCATGCCGAAAAAATACATAAAACGACGTAGTTTAGGGCCTTAGAGCATAGAAAGGTCGAAAACACCCTTAATGAAATACCTACAAAATTCTTCACAAATCAATCCAACGAGCATACCAACGGGTCGTTGGAAGCTACCATGACTCGTGGTACAGCCCGTCATATGCACTGCCCAGGACCTGATCCTGGATTTATACCACGGCTCGATAGGACGACTCGTCCTTTGATCAAACGTATCGTTGGGTCGATCATTACTTGTACCCTTGAGAACCCTAATCTTCTCTTTACAACGAGCCTCACCACGAATCGTGGTTACTTCCAACTAGTCATGGTATCAAGCCGTTAAGTCCACTGGAGATCTGACCACCTAGACAATGATTGGTGACAACAGATCGTCATAGCTCACAATGAGTCATTGAATGACTCGTTACATCCCCCATGCTTAAGCTCAATACTCACCCACAATCACCAAAAACGACTCGTTGTTAAAGGGAATGAGTCGTCACATCACTCGTTGCATCCACTGCCACCAGGACTCCCAAATATACGACTATTAACAACGGCTCATGATTTCCAACCACGAGTCGTTACATCACTCGTCCTGTGACTTTTTCCAAGTTTTTTCAACCAACTTCAAATTTTGATGTCGTGTATAATCTTAGGTATTTTTGGGGTATTACAATATATACCCCTTGGGAACATTCGTCATTGAATGTTGGAAACAAGCAGAAAAACAAAGACATGCAATCCTTACACCCAAATACTAATCATTTAAACTGAAACTAACGGAATGACTACCTCTGATTCATATCACATAGTTGAACTGAGTTCATGCTTCACATACACATACATATACATAAAAGAAACTTGAACACATGATTTGAACATGAAACCTAAATAGAGTTATACGGAAAAACGGATACCTCAAGTCGAAACTGAGCCGGTAGAGAACAAATGTGGGTATTTAGCCATCATATCCGCTTTGGCTTCCCACGTAGCTCCTTCAACATGCTAATTTCTCAATAACACTTTAACTGAAGCCACTTCCTTATTCCTTATCTTTCGAACCTGATGATCTAATATTTCCACCGGAACCTCCTCATAGCTAAGGCTATCTTTTACACCAACATTGTCCACCAATACTACTAGAGATGGATCTCCCAAATATTTCTTCAAAAGCTATACATGAAACACAGGATGTACGGAAGATAACTATGAGGGCAGTTCCAACTCATACTCTACGTTACCAACTCTTCTCTTAATCTGGTAGGGGCCAACATAGCGGGGACTGAGTTTTCCTTTCTTTTCGAACCGCATTACTCCCTTCATGGGAGATATCTTCAAGAACACCCAGTCATCTACCTCGAACTCAAGTTCTCTTCTCCTAACATTCGCGTAGGACTATTGGCAACTCTGAGCGATTTTCAACCTGTCCTTTATCAACTGAACCTTCAACATAGCCTCATGAACCAAATCGGGCCCTATCATAGCTGCCTCACTAACCTCAAACCATTCGATGGGGGACCTACACCTTCGCCCATAAAGAGCCTCGAATGGTGCTGATCTTGGGCATAATTGCATGCCCAAGTGCTACTTTATAACTCGAATTAGTCTTGTTTATCTAATTATTTATATACATTTTCATGTGATTTTATATAANTGAGTTGGTGAAGTAGAGGAATGGAGTCGGAAGCGAATTACAAAAGTCGGCAAGGAACCATGCCTTGGCAAGGCTGGCCGCGCCAGGCAGTGTGCCACGCTGTGCGTGTGCCGCACCTAGCGCCGTGCCACGCCAATGCCAGGCGCGAGAGGAAGGCAGCAAGCAGGCAGGCACCCTGCACGCCAGCGCCGTGCCACGCCAGGCGACCTGCGCGCCAACGCCGTGTCACGCATGCCATCGCGCTGCACAGGCAGCGTGCCACGCCGGCCATCGCGGCAAGCCTCGACCTATTGTCATCATAAGGCGATTTCCAGTGTGCATCCACTTTACCTCCGTGTCACGGAGGCAGTGCTCCGCGATACACTCCGTGACACGGAGCCATTCCACGACAGACATAATTTTGTACAATTCTCATTTACTATAAATAGGTCCCTTAGCTCCTAAAATAGGGAAGTCACGATTTTATTCTAAAAAACCACCTAGGAGTGAAGGGAGAAGTGGGAGAACTCACCTAGGGTTCATCAATTCCTCTATCAATTCTTGTAAGTATGTTACTTTAACAATGTTTTCTTGTAATTTTACGAACATGAGTGGCTAGAACCCTTCCTCTAGGGTTGAAGCCATGAGGTATGATTGTGATTTTGCGAATTTGTTTTGGAATTAAGTTATTGATTGTTGTTTTATATTGCATTCTTAATTATGGTTGTTTTTATGATTGATCACCATGAAAACACACACGTTAAACTTAGGCAAATGGTTGAGAAAGCAAACCTAGGGAAGAACATAAGAATGTAAGAAGCAAGTTCTTGTCTTTTGATAAGATTTTGTGGTTAGGATAGAAATATACCTAATACCTTTCCTGGTTGATAAAATGGGAAGAGTGAAAGACAGAAACTTAGAATAGTCACTCCACCACTCGAAAATGTAGTTGTGAAGCTAGTTTGGTTAAATGGATTGGAGAATGCAGTACCCTCATCAATGGCATAACCCATAAACCACATCCACTTAGTTAATTGCCCCTGAACTAGAATTAGCATCCTCGCTCACAATGTAGTAGTGAGGCTAGTTTGTCGTGTTTAGAGGTTCGGAAGACCATGAACATGCATGATTATACAGCTTTAACTCTATTGTAACAGCCCAGACCACCGCTTGTAGAAATTATTAAAACTGGGACTCACCCCCTCACGGTTTAAAATGCGTCTACAAGGGAGAGGTATCAACACTTATAAAGTATAGTTCTCCTCCCCGACCGATGTGGGATTTGCCTAGACCAATGTGGGATTTGCCTAAGGCAAACCTTACACTCACCCCCTTGGGACTCGGCGTCCTCGGTTTGCCCACAGCGGGTTTGCCCTACCAGAAGCCCGGCACCGGCTACGGTGCCCCTTATGTGACCCGGACCACGCTTGTAGAAATTATGCCTTTGGGGGATTACTTCCCCTGCGGTTTAAAACGCGTCTACAAGGAAGTATCCAAGCACTTATAAAGTACTCTTCGTTCTCCTCCCCAACCGTGTGGGATTTGCCTAGACCAATGTGGGATTTGCCTAAGACAAGCCTTACACCAAGTTTGTCACGCCCCGCCCGGGGGGTATGACTGGCCATGCCCAAGTGACTCAAATACATCATTTTTGCCTTGTTTATCCAACAATGTTTGTACATTCTCATGTAAATTGTAGGAAAGTGTGAACTTATACTAACCAACATGATTAGCGTTGTTTTTGCGGGGAAAAAAATACTTTTTATGGAGCTAAGATGCATGTTGGGAGGAATCGGAGATGGACTCGGAGCCGAGCAAGCGACGAAAGCGAAGCCAAGAAAGCTCCGCGATGGGTAGTGACATATTTACCATGTGGATGCATTGTCAGGGAATATAATTTTCAAGAATTTCGAGAGAGGGTTCGCGATCGTCTTGGTGGCATGTTGGAGTAATTTCATAGATCTTGGCATTCCGGTGAAGGTGCGCGTTTGCAAGTAGCACGCTGCGCATGCCTCCGCGTTGCACATCTTGGGTACCCGGTGGGGACAAATGCAGACGGCTAAATTCGAGCCTCCTTGCATTGCCGTGTCACGGAGCGGTGCTCCGCGTTTCCGGTGACACGTTGCTTGTTATTAGGAAAAATTCTCACCGATATAAATAGAACACTTAGGTTCATTTTAATTATTACGGCTGGGTGGAGCAAACGTGGGTTAAGGGCGGTTGAGAGGGCGAAAATTCTTAGGGGTTTTCTACATCCCTTTCTCCTTTCTTTCAATTGTTTGTATGATTTACCTCATTTAACGATGTTTTGATCCACAAATGAGTGGCTAATTTCACTGCTGCTTGAGGTTAGGAACCGTTGTATTGAAATGTAATTGTTGAACATCATTTTTCCATCTTTTCTTTCATGGTTGTTCTATTAATTCTTGTTCTTCTTTGCGCATTGATATCGGCCAATGTTAATGTAAATCCAAAAAGTCGGTTTCACTTTCGAAGAGCGAAATGGAAGTTGTGGAGTAATAGGATATGATCTTTTCTTAGTTTGGGAAAATTGAAGTGATTTACCTTGAGGATAGAAGTATACACGAAAGTCGTATTAGTCAGGTGTGGACTCGGTTTTGTATGGCTAGAACTGAATTCTTCTTATCACGAAATGTAGGTGGAAGGTTCATAATTCTTAAGTTGGGTTAATACGAGTTTTAATCCATAGGCATAGAGATTCCAGGCCCAACAGCGGAGAAAAGATAAGCCATGTTGTATCGAGTAATTAATTTCTTTACATGTTCTTTCTAGCCTCGGCATGCTCCATTCATAGTTCTGAGACTCACTTGTATATTTATTTTAGCTAAGTATAAAATTAGTTCACAAAAATTTAAAAACTTTTCTTCACCTTTGTTGTCTTCATTTTAGAGTTGCGTAAATTGGCACTTGAGGGTAATTTTGCCCCCGTAGTCCGGTCCTGTGGGATCGATACTTGGCTTACTTGAGCCACTTCACCTTGTTCGACCACGTGCACTTGCGTGTAGTCATACGAACGGCCGAACAAATTTTGGCGCGTTACGGGCGCAATTGGCGAAATTATAATTTTCTCAAAAGTGTTAGTTTGCTATTTCTTTATTTAAGTGTTGACAGCTTGGTGCTTTGTATTTTGCGGATAAGTTACATTGAACAAAGCGAGACAAAGAGGTGGTGGATCCATCCTTAGGCCGGAAAGACAATTTCATCGCCAACGGAGAGAAGCTTTAGAAAAGCTATGATTGCTCGAGACAAACAATCCTGGAGCAACCACATAATCCACCACTTGTGCGGGCGTGTTAGTGCAGGAAATGCTTGGCGAGGCCGGTTCGTGATGTAGCAATCCCACATGCTAGCAATGCACGTCTAGCATTAGGCTGAGCCGGGAGGAGGTTCGAGCTTAAACGAACATGGTGCAATTGCTGCACACAAGCGGGCGGTTCACGGGTCTCCCTCACGAGGATCCCGCAAACGTTTACAAAACTTTTTTGGAGATAAGTGACACTACATTCATTTGGAGTGTCAGCCAGTTATGTCGGGCTTACACATTGTTCCCATTTTCACTTTGGGAGAAGCCAAAAGGTGGTTGAAAAAAGTGAGCCATAGAACTCTATAACCACATGGGGATGATCTAGCAATGAAGTTCTTGATCCGGTTCTTTCCTTGGTAAAGCAGCCGAGACTTAGAGTCAAATTCTAAGTTTCAAACAAGAGAAGGAGAATACGTATCAAGCTTAGGAGAGATTCAAATCGTACATTCTTTGAATTATGCTCATCACCACCAATCCAATGATGTGCTGGTGCACACACTTTTATTGAGGGTTTGGAACCCCACACAAAAATCTTCTTTGACTCTGCTGGTGGGGGAAAAAGCATTAGAAAAGACTTATGATGGTTTGTATACTTTGCTAAATGTGGCGCGAGAAATCAGGAATTTGGAATGCGGACTCTTCAAGGGAGGAGCAGAGCGGTAGAGTCTTAAGTGGATGGGTTACGGCTATCCTTTTGCCACGAGATATAGTGCCTTGCGGGAATCAACTCAACACCCACTTCGGCAACATGAGCTTGAGTCGGTCTAAAGCCCGGTGAATGCGGTGCAGCGAGATTTGGTGTGAGGTGTGCGGAAGTAATGAACACTGGTGAGTGTTGTGGAGCAAATCGACTCGGTGAACTTTGTCGGCAATGCACAAAAGGAATAATCTGTGATATGAAATGCACTTGACTACAATTCTAGCTGGAGGAATCACCGAATTTGTTGGGGTAGCAACGACTATCGGGGCGAGAGTTCGAGTCGGGGTGCAAAGGAATCAAGGAGGCGGCGAGACCTTCTCCGATCGCGATGCGAAACAACAATGCCCCTCCTCCCACCACCATCACCAGCGTTGAGGAGATGTTCAAGACGATGATAGCTAACCAAAGCCGACTGGTGACTATGTTAAATTGTGTTGAGTCAAGAATAATCGGTTAGCTACCAAGAAGCGTGATGTCGGTTGGGGCGGTTCTTTGGGAGCCCAAACACGAGGCCTAGCGGAGGACTTCAGCTGACAGACCTCAACCCCAAGCGCGAGGTGAATGCGTGACCTGAGGTGGTTTGCGGCAAGGAGGTGGAACGGAAAAGACCACCTCTCAGCCGCGGTCGGGGGCAGCCCCGAGCGGAGAGGAGCAAATTGAAAGAGGGGGAAGAACAAGGATCTTTGAGCAGAGAAAGACCTCCCACCCCGTTCCCTCGGCGATTAAAGAAACACAAAGGAGCGTGTTTCAAAAAGTTCATGGAGGTGCTTAAATAAGTACACATTAATTACCTGCGTTGATGTTTTGGGGAGTGCCTAAGTATGCAAAGTACATAAAGGACATCGTGGAACAAACGGAGGCTGCGAGTATGCCACACGGTGGCTCTTTCACGGAGGAGTGCATTCAATCTGAGAACCGTTTGCCTACAAAGCTCAAGACACTGGAAGCTTTACAATTCAACTATGATCGGGCGAGTATCGAGCTCGCGGATTATGTGATTTGGGGCGAGCATTAACTTGATCTTAGACGTAGGTATTCAAGAAGTTGGGGCTGGGAGTCCTAGACCAACTGCTTGATGATCTTGCCGGCTCGCGGTCGTTTGCCAGCAGACCGAACCCGGTATTGTGGAGGGGCGTCGCCCAGTCTTGAGTCGGCTCCCTGATCTTCCGTAGATTTCATAGTCTTCGGACTTTGAGCAGAGGTATTTGAAGTCCCATTTATTTTTGGAGACGTCCTTTCGCAGCTCTTTGAGAAGTGACGTTAAATGATGTAGGCTGAGCGAGAGCCCCAGCTATGCGGAGCAAATAACAGGATGAGGTATTTGATGTGGATAAATCCATGAAACTTAGGCAATACGCAGGAACTTTGTGTCAGTGTACTTGATCGGGCGAGGTGTAGTCGAGATTGTTTGAATCTCAAGACCAGTGGCAAGAGCGTTGATGAACTTCCGTCATTTGGAGATAGAGTGCTTATGAGGAGTGGTACAAGTGTTGAATGAGCCACAAAGCTATCTAGGAAGCAAGAATTTAGGCGTTAACAGGGTCTCTCTGGAACACTACTTAGAAACCATCTGTGAGAAGAAGCACAAGGCTGGAATTAAAGCATTACCTCCTCATTTAAAAATATGTCTTTTTGGGGGAAGGTGATACTTTGCGGTCATCATTTCATCGAGAATTAACGAGAGCCTGAGGAAAAAGAGAGAGCGTGCTTGATTCACCAGGAAAGGAAGAAAGCGATAGGGTGGCAAATGTCAGGCATTCGGGGTATTAATCCGACTTTTTGCACACATAGAATTTTCCTGGAGGCAGGAGCAAAGCCAGCGTTCGACCCTCGGCCCAGAAGGTTAAATCCAGCAATGAAGGATGTGGTCAGGGAAGAAATAATTAAATGGCTCGTGCAGTGTAGTCCCATCCAATTTCGAGATAGTGAATGGGTCAGCCCCGTTCGGTGTGTTCCAAAGAAGGGAGGAATGGCCAGTGGTCACCAATGAAAAAAATGGTGATTCCCACACGAACCGTCACCGAGGTTGGCGGATTTTCATGGATACAGAAAGCTAAATGAAGCCACGGAAAAGATCACTATCTATCTAGTTCATTGATCAAATATTGGACGGGTTGGTGCAGGCGGGAATACTATTGTTTCCTTGATGGGTACTAGGCTATAACCAAATAGCCAAAGCACTGAAGATCAGGGAAGACTACTTTCACATGTCCGTATGGTACATATGCTTTTAGGCGGATGCCATTCGGGTTGTCGCGATGCACCCGCCATATTCCAGAAATGCATGATAGCGATCTTTCAAGACATGGTGGAGGATTTCGTCGAGGTATTTATGGATGATTTCTCTATTTTAATTAGTCGTTTGCTACTTGTTTGCGAGAATCTTGGCCAGTGTTGGCTCGGCGCGCGAAGAATCGATCTTGTACTCAATTGGGAGAAGTGTCATTTCTTAGTCAAGGAGGTATTGTCCTTCGCCATAGAGTGTCGTGCAAGGATTAGCCAGATCAGATACGTGCTAAGATCGAGTTATTGAAGCTACACCACGTATTCGGTAAAGGGTGTTCGCAGTTTTCTCGGGCATGCGAGGTTCTACGAGATGGTTCATCAACTTAACTTCTCAAATTTCTAGGCATTATGAGATTACTAGAAAGGAGGTGAAGTTTGATTTGATGATGAGTGTGTCAAAGCATTCGAGGTTGAAGCGAGAGATTAGTAAAAGCACCCATCCTTATTTCTCAGTTGGGAACAACCATTTGAACGTGTGTGATGCGAGCGATGTGGGTTGTAGGAGCCAGTATTAGGCGGCGGAATAGAATCTTTCCTCTATTCACTATGCATGAAGAAACAGTGAACACGGCCCAAAGTAATTATCTGATCCACAAAAAGGAGATGCTAGCAACTGGTGTTTGCTTTTGAGGTCGGAGTCCTATTTGGTGGTTTCGCGAGTAGTGGTGTATACCGTCATGCGCCCGTCCAGGTGTCTGGTCAACAAAAGGATGCAAAGCCCGGAGTTGATCGAGATGGATCTTGTTCTTTGCAAGAGTTTGACTTAGAAATAAAAAACGAAGGGCCCGAAAATCAAGTGGCGAGATCACCTATGCGATTGGAAAGCCGGTCGCATGTGATTGAAGGTGACAATATCAAGAGGAGTTCCGGATGAGCGACTCTTGCTTGTGGAGAAATTTGAGGAGTTCCTTGGTATGGAACATAGTGAACTTGTGGTGAGTGGAGTCTATCCACAGAGGCTACGGCTCGGCAAAAGAAAAATTGCGGCATGATTGTCGGCACTTCATTTGGGATGAGCCATATTTGTTTAACGGAGGACCGGATCGGAGTTATGAAGGTGCATCAGGAGGCTTGATTAAAGAGTTTTGAGGAGTTGTCACTCCCTCACTATATGGAGAGGCACCACGGAGGCGAAGAGAGGACAACACACAAGGTACTACGGTCGGGGTTCTTTTAGCCAGCCTCTGCTTGTTCAGAGACTCTATGGCATATGTCAAAACTTGCGATAGATGTCAAGGACATGCACAATTGGTAGGAGGCAAGAGATCGCTGCAAAATGTACTCGAAGTGGAGACTTTTGATATATGGGGCATAGACTTCATGGGCCCATTCCCACCGTCGTTTGGTAATCGTTACATCTTGGTAGCTGTTGATTATGTATCAAAGTGGGTGGAAGCAATAGCTTGCCCCAAAAATGACAACAAGGTAGTAACAAAGTTTGTGAAAAAACACATTTCTGAATTCGGGACACCAGAGCCATTATCGGTGATGGAGGCTCATTTGTCAATACAGTTTCCAGAAGATGGTGGCTAAGTATAGGGTGCGCCACAAAGTGGCAACAGCTTATCATCCCCCAAACTAGTGGGCAAGTGGAGGTGTCGAAGCAGTAAGCAGATTCTCGAGAAAACGGTGAATGCACAACACGGTGATTGGTCAAGCAAACTCGGCGATGTGTTGTGGGCACTCTGGCTTGCTTACAAGACACCAGTGGAACCTCTCCATACCGATTGGTCTATGGGAAAGCACAATCATGCGCCGGCGAGAACTAGAGCTTCCCGAGCTTTAAGAACGTGAGGAAATTGAACATGGACCTAGAGCTAGCGGGCAAGAAAGAGGTGATGCAACTCGGCGAACTAGGCAGTTTCGTTGGCATGCTTATGAAAGTGCCAAATATTACAAAGAGAAAATGAAAAGGTGGCACGATAAGCATGTGGTGCATCATCTTCGAGCCGATGAAAAAGATGCCTCTTCCATTCAAGGTTGGAAAATCATTTCCGAAGTTGCGGTCAAATGGTCGGGGCTAGTTTGAGGTAGTGAGGATGACCATTGTAGAGCGTTAGGATTGTGGCGGGAAGACCGAAGTGCCACGTTCCTGGTAAATGGGCAGCGGTGTAAGCACTATTGGGGTGAAGATGGAAGTCGTGAACGTCCGTCACCAGGCGGGAGGTGAGCTTAATTGACGTCGCGCACGGCACGGTGGCTTGACTTATTGCCGCGAGGAGGCAACAGTGGATTTTTGTTTTATGATTGTATTGACAAAAAAAAAAAGAAGAAAAATATATATATATATATATATATAAAATTTTGTTTTTTTAATTAAATAATTAATCTTAGAAATTATCAAATTGAAGTTAACTCCCTTCTATCCAATTTCTTGTTTTAAGATAATTTGGCGAGGTTGAACGGAGGGCAGAAATGCAAACATAAGGAAAAATTAAAGTAGAAAAAAAAAATTAAAAGGTATGGCAAAGCATTGAGCCACGAGTTGGCTCTGTGTCATGAAGGAGGTGCTCCGCGTTACCCTCAGTGACACGTTGAAACCTGTGCAGATTTTTAGAAATTTGAGGAATCTTTGGGCGCTGACTTCTTCCGTCACGGAGCGTACTCGCGTACCCTCGTGACACGTTGAGGGTGTATCCGCGTCGGGTCAGCCAGAATCACTTAGGGTGACCGCGCGAAAATCCCCCTTTTAACACTAAAATTACCTCATTCTTCCCATTTCCCATCCCCCTCCGCGACAAACACCCCAAATTTCCCCCTTCCCCAACGTGGCACGGACTTAGGCACGAGTTTTCTTCAATTTTTCTTCATATCCTTCGAAGTAAGGTATGTTTTCTTCCATCTCAATTCTTATTGAAATTTCTCTCGATTTTGAGCATGAGAGAAAAGAAACCCTTGCATTTGAGCATGAGAAAAAACCCTGCCTAGTATAAATTTAGCTTAAATTCATTGAAGTTATGGTTGATTGATGTTCATAGGATCGTTGTGATTATATGAGCGCGATAATTATGCTTGATCGAATTTTGTTGTGAAATTGTAGCTAGGGTTGGGTTGTGAATAGGAAGAAATTTAATTGAGGGTGAAATGTGAAAAAAATTGTTGGGTTGTGCATGTTGGGTGAGTGGTGTGCTTAACATTATTATGCTAAAGCGATGAATTTTCGGGGGAACAAAGTGTTGAGAATTGCATGGAATTATCAAATCACATAGAAATTGAAAATTGCTTAGGTTGAGTTGATAGAATTTTTTTCTTTTTTTTTTAAGCTAAGTGCTATGTGATGAAATGTGATAGATGGTAATGTTGGGATTAGGTGTACGAAGTCTGAGTAGTACATAGAGGTTATACGTCAATTCCATTTGAATGCACGAGGCATTTCGTTGTTTTGTTGTTTTTGGTTTCTTTTTATGTAAATAATAGAGTAGAAGTATGTTCTTGCCGTAATCTTTGCAATTGTGGTGAAGACTAAGTGTGGGGTGGCCTAGCCTAGCAACCTTAGTCAAGCTAATTAAATCATTGACATTGAGGCTAATGCACTTTATTTAGCCCGAACGGTGTCGAGTAGGCAAGACAAGGAAGAGAGCGCATCTACATCGGGCGCCGGAAGTAAGAGACTGGCCAGGAGCAGCCGGTCAGCGGCACCAATGGTTCCACGTGGCCCGGCGCGCAATATGGAACTCGATGGGTGACGAAGAAGGAAGAAATGGTATGCCAAACCCAAGAAGAGACCGTACTTCCTGAGAGGGCGCATTGCGAGGAGCCAACTTTGCAAGGAATTCCCCAGTGATAGGCGTATTGAAACCTTCTGAAGAATTTGCACTTCATACTTGAAAAAGAGCCAAGGAGTGCAATCACTTGATTCGGGAAGTTCCTTGGCGGAACCCGACCCTCCTTGATCCACCGTCAAGATAAAGGGCGAGTTGTCATTTGAGCCTCGCCCACTGAATGCTATATTGAGGGCGCGGGACACGAGCGCCCATGTACTCGGCAGTGATATCACTCCCACCATATGCGGATATTAGGCACATTGTGTGGAGCCCGTTAAGCGACACGTTGGAGCGGGCATAAGAGGAGAGGGCTACCGTCGGAACATTGCCACCTCACGAGATGAACGAGGGAAGCCAGGATGCAGAGTGAAGATAGTATGTTCACCAGCGGTCCAGAGTGCACATGAGATGTCACCCGGGATCGCGTATGCAGTGTATGCCAGATGAAAAGTGGAGATAAATATCGGGCGGTGATCATATCGCCATGAAGAGAAACCCAGCTGCACAAGGGCACGAGTACGGGTTTGGCGATTACCTGTGACCACACGTTCTGAGAACTGAATGTGGAGGAAGAGGCCACACAGACTATATCCATGAGAGATGGAGCGTACCATAGACGTCTGAAGGCTAAAGCACGGCACCACTCACGGGCAGTTCTTACACTAGTCGGCGACATGCTTGGGATAATCCCGAGTACATAGCCACGTGTTCGGGATGCGGATGCTCGGTGCAACGCATAGGCGGAAGACCGGCAGCGGAGGATGAGGCGCCTGGCGGCTTTCTCGGCCCTACAGATTACCCTTTCGGCGAAAATGCCGGGCTCTATGTCGTGTGGGCCCGGCTTTTGTAGAGCCGTGGATGATGATGTCCCAACGGATGAGAACCTTTGTCGAGGATTAGAAGCGTTGGAGTCGGAGGAGGGGCAACGAGAGGGTCGGACATGGGAGACGAGCGGCGGCAACTGATGAAGAAGTGGAATACTTTGATTGATCAAGGAGTTTCACCACCTTTGTTTTTGTTGAATGTAGCGAACCTTAGAGTTAGTGTTCGGTTTTAAGTGTGGGGTGGGGGTAGTTAGGTGGTGTTGTTTTAGTTTTGATTTAACATATATGCATGTTCCATTGTCGTGTTTGAAAATGGCGTGACCCTATTTTTGTGTGTATGTTTCGTATTTAATATCTTGTGAAATTTGTGTGTGTATTGAATATTTGTTGCTTGGGTGTAAATAGTTTTGTCGAAATTATCGATATTTTTAAAATTTTCGTTGATTATTTTATCATTGGGTTTCTCGGAGTTTGTTTTCGTTCTTTGACTGAAGAGTCCCATTGAACCAAAGTCGTAAATAGTGACCGTTTCCTATGATGGATGGATTATGACCGTCTCTTAAAGAAATGAAGTCGATAGGAGTAGCTTTTTATTTTCAATTTTTGGTTTGTTTGGTTGTATCCCATGCATGTGCTACTCTGTAAACTCTGAGTGCCTGTTGCTGATGTTGTACGTGATGTTTAGAATGCAAAGGTGATTCGTATGAAAGCATGCAATTTTTGTACATATGTGAGATACTTGAAGCCCTGAGGTCGGTCGGGGTGATTGAGGCTTAATTTTGAATTCTTGTAGTGGGTGATTAAAAGTCTGTGAATATGTCTTGAGTTGAGCATGTGCAATGAGTGTATAGTGAGGTCTCGTTTATTCCATGCTATTGTGAAGTGTCTAGAACTTGCCTGGTGTGTATCTGGCTTGAAATGATGGAAGTGTAGTGTAGGAAAGGATGTAGGCGTTTCTTTGTTTAGCCTAATGTTTTTCTTTTTTATATACCCACCTTGAATGTCAAATCCTAGTTAGCCCATTGAGCCTTTAGCCTATTTTTTTCTTTTGTCAAAAGATTGTAAACCAAGCTTAACCCTTTCTTTTCATTGTCAGTAAACCTAATCACAAAAGCTCTTAGCGCTCGAAAAAAAAAAAATAATTTTCCCACGGTGTAAAGGAGTGAAATGGTGAAAAGAAAATAAAGAGAGGAAAAAGCAAAGTGATAAAGAAGAAAAAGAGTCAAAGGTGCACTTGCAAGATGTAAAGAAAATAAAGTGCATAACTAATCTTTGATGTTAAGTCACGGTGTGGGGTGCGTAAAGAGTTGGAAAAAATTAATTAAGAAAGACATCAAGATGTGGAGGAAGGAAGAACTTATTGCAGGAATATGATGGGATGTATGGAAAAAGCGCTTAAGGATGCTAGTTGTTATTATTGGTTAGCCAGGTATATACTAGTTAGTAACACATTACAACCACGTTAAGTCACCGTGATCACCATCACGCGTCCTTATATTAGTGGAGTAATACACTAGAGGCAAGCTTATGATTCATGACACAATGCATGTGAAGTCTTTTGGGAGAGAGAGCGAAATTGTGTGTGTATATACCCCGGCATGAATTGTTTTAAGAAGTTCATATGATTAAAGCAGAGAAAGCTACCCTGTTGTGAGGCATGTTTGGCGAAGAATAAATTAGGTAATGGATATCTTGGTCAGCTAATGTGCATGAGTTTGCCGTGTCGAAGTCGATTTGTGATGTATGCAGGAGGTCTTGTCTCTTTAATGTCATTGTAATGATGATACCATGCATGTTTTCTTGATGATTTGTATGTAAATAATCGGGTATAACGTAACTTCAGTTGTTGAGCCAGTAGCCATGATGGGATGTCAACTTGCATGAGGTGTAAGAGTATTGTTCGAGGATAAGCAGATTTTAAGTGTGGGGTAGGTGATATGGGGCATATTTATATGCCCAAGTGATACTCAAATACATCGTTTTTGCCTTGTTTATCCAACAATGTTAGTACATTCTCATGTAAATTGTAGGAATTGATTTATACTAACTTGACATGATTAACGTTGTTTTGCTAGGAAAAACTGATACTTTTTATGGAGCTAAGATGCATGTAGGGAGAATTAGGAGATGGACTCGGGAGACGAGCAAGGAAGCGGCCAAGAAGCAAGAAATAAAGAGGCTCCATGATGGGCACGTCGACATATATGGATGCATTCTGTCCGGGAGATATAATTTCAAAATTTCCAGAGAGGTTCGCGATCGTGCGCGTAGCACGTTAGATTAATTTCATGGATCTTGACATTCCAGTGAAGGTTCGCTTTGCAGAGTGGCACGCCAGGCATGCTCCGCGTTGCATCACGTCGAGGGCATATTTATATGCCAATTGATACTGAATGCATAGATTTTGCCTTGTTTATCCAACAATGTGTGTACATTCTCATGTAAATTGTATGGAAGTGTGATTTTATACTATTATTGCAGATTAGCGTTGTTTTGCAGGAAAAGCTATACTTTTTATGGAGTTAAGATACATGTTGGGAGAAATCGGAGATGGACTCGGGAACAAGCAAGGAAAGCGGGTAGGAGAAACGAAAGAATTCAAGGGCTTCCGCTGATGGGTAGTGACACGTTTCCTCCCGGATACGTACATGCAGGGTATAGAACAAAATTCGAGAGAGGTCAGCGATCAAGCGCAAGTGGCGTTGGAATTAATTCCCAGACCTTGACATTCCGGTGAGGGTCCGCGTTTGCACAGTGTGGCGGGCATACTCACGTTGCATCTGCGTGCGTTGGGAGCAATTACGGGTGGCCAACTTCGAATCAACGTTTGCCAGTGTCCACGGAAATTTGTGCTCCGCGATGCCTCCGTGACACGTTACTTGTTGTGCAGAAGAATTATCCCTAGTATAAATAGAACACTTAGGTTCATTTTTAATTATTCTGACTTGGTGGAGCAACGTGGGTTACAGGGCGGTTGTGAAGACGAAAATTCTTAGGGTTTTCTCTATCCCTTTCTTCTTTCTTTCAATTGTTTACATGATTTCCATTCATTTAATGATGTTCAATCCACAAATGAGTGGCTAAATCCCTTTCTTCCTGAGGTTATGAACTATTGTATTGAGAAAATGTATTATTGTGCTCGGATTTGTTTAAATCTTTTCTTCTGGTTGTTCTATTTAATTCTTGTTCTTACGCATTAATATCGGCGTGATGATAAATCCAAAATCCGGTTTCACCGAAGACAAGCTGAAAGTTGTGAATTAATAGGATATGATCTGTTCTTTGTTTGGGAAAATTGGGAATTGTTGCAGCGGATAGAAATATACTGAAAGTCGTATTAGTCAAGTGTGGAATCGGTTTGTATGGCTAGAACATGAATTTCTTATCCATGGATGTAGGCGGAAGGTTCATGATTCTTAAGTTGGGTTAAATACGAGGTTTTAATCCATAGGCATAAGTTAAGACCTTAGCGGAGAAAGATAAACCATGTATATCGATATTGATTTCTTGCCACATCTTCGTTTAGCCTCAACATGCTCCCCCAATCATAGTTAGGATAATTGTATAAATATCTTTTTAGTATAAAACTAGTTCCCAAAATATAAAAACTTTTCTTTACCTTTGTTGTCTTCATTATTGATTATAGTGAATTAACACTTTCAAGAAAGGTTTTACCACATAAAGTCACATCACATGGGTTCGACATTCGGTTCTTAAAGGGCCACTATATTACTTGTACAACATTACACTTGCGGGCTCACCAAGTTTTAAGCATTCTTAAGAGTTGGTAGAGACCAAGAAGCCACATTTTCCTTAAGTTAGTTTCTTTAGTATTTTATTGTGACAATTATTTGTATTTCTCGAGATAACGGATTACATTGAACAACTGGCAAGAGACAAAGGTTTGATGGATCCATCATAGAGCAAGGAAAGACAATTCCATGCCAACGGAGAGAAGCTCACAGAGAGAAAATTGCGGTGCTCGGACAAACCATTATGGAGCAACCACGAAGATCCACCTTTGTGGGCGGTATTAGTGCAGAAATGGCATCCGGGCGGTTCGCGATGTGACGATCCACATGCTAGTAATGTCACATCTAGCATCCATAAACTGAGCCGGGGAGGGAGGTTGAGCTTAAACGAACATGGTGCAATTCTTGCACACAAGCGGGCGGTTCACGAGTCTCCCTCACGAGGACCCACGACAACATCTTTAATTTTTTTATTTTTAAGTTATCTTTATTTATTAAATTATTAATTTTTCAAGATTTTCCAATTTCACTTTTGGGAGAAGCCAAGAGGTGAGTAGAAAATTTGAGCCACCAAACTCTATAACCCACGTAGGATGATCTTGCAAAGAAGTTCTTGATCCGATTCTTTCCTTGGGTAAAAACTGACAAGACTTAGAAGTCAAATTCTAAGTTCAAACAAGAAGAATGCAGTATCCAAGCAGGAGAAGATTCAAATCTTGTTAGGGTTGTCCTCATCACCATCAATCCAACCAGTGTTAGATTGCACAATTTTATAGAGGGTTTGGAACCCCACACAAAAATTTTCTTGGATTAAACTGGTGGGGACAAACGTTAGAAAGACTTACGAGGAGCTTTATTCTTTGCTTAATCGTATTTCGCGAGGGAAATCCAGTGGAATGCGGACTCTTCAAGGGGAGGGCAAGGAAAGCAGCTGGAGTCTTGGAAGTGGATGGGTTTACGGCTATCATTTGCTGGAAATAAGCTGCCTTGCAAAATCAACTAAACACCCACTTCGGCAACATGAACTAGTCGGTCTCGAAGCCCAGAGTAAATGCGGTGCGAGCGGAATTTGGTGTGAAGTGTGCGGGAGCAATGAACACTCGGGCGGTTTTGTGGAGCAAATCCAAACTCGGTGAGCTTGCAGTCGGTAATGCACAAAAGAGGGCAAAATACGCGAGTATGAGCAGACACAACTCTATACAGGAGGAATCACACAGATTTCTCTTGGGGTAGCAACAACCATCGGGCGAGTTCGTCGGGGTATGCGGAGGAATCAGGAGGGCCCACGAGACCTCGAGTCACAATATAGAAACAACAATGCCTCCTCCACCACCATCACCCAGTGTTGAGAAGATGTTCAAGCAATTGATAGCTAGCCAAGCTCACGTGCAGGCTGACTATGTCAAATTAGCGTGAGTCAGACTGTCGGCTAGCTACCAAAGTATTGGAGTAATAATTTAGGCGGAGGTTTCTTGAGTCGAGAACACCGAGGCCCTAGGAGGACTTCGGCGGTACAGGACCCCAACCCCAAGCAGGTAAATCACAGTGACCACGGTGGTTTGCAGGTTGAGGTGGAGACAGAAAGACCACCTCTCAGCAGTCGGAAGCAGCAGAAGCGGAGAGGAGCAAAATGATGAGAGGAAGCACAAGGATGCGGAATCGAGAAAGACCTCCCACCCCCGTTCCCTCAGATTAAGAAGCACAAGGAGGAGGCGTGTTTCAAAAAGGTCATGGAGGTGCTTAAACGGAGTACACATTAACTTACCTACTTTGTTGATGTTTTGCGAGGAGTGCTAAATGCATGAAGTATATAAGGACATAAATTAGCTAACAAAACGAGCTTACTGAGTATGCCGCAGTGGCTCTTACGGAGGAAGTGCACTTCAGGATACAGAACCGATTGCCACGAAGCTCAAAGATCTGGGAGCTTCACAATTCGGATCTGTCGGAGCCAAAAAGTGTGAGGCTCGCGGATTGTGTGATTTGGGAGCGAACGTGGCTGATGCCAGCCTCGGTATTCAAGAGTTCTGGGGCTAGGGAGTCCTAGACCTGTGATGATCTTGCAACTCGAGGATCATTCCTTGGCAAGACCGGATGGTATTGTGGAGGGCGTCTTAGTACGGTCGGCTCCACAAATCTTCCGGTAGATTTTCTTGTCTTGGATTTTGAACGAGCCGAGAAGTCCCATTTATTTTGGGACGGCCTTTCTTAGCTGCAGGAAGCGTTAATAGATGTAGGCGCGAGGCCAGCTAACTATGCGAGCACACGACAAGGTGGAGGTGTTTGATGTGTACAAGGCCGCACAGCTCGGCAGGTATGCAGAAGAACTCTCGGTTATCCATGTGCTTGAGCAACCGGATGTTGTGAGGGCTTGAGTCTCGAGTTAATGGAAAGCCCCCGACAAAGGTAAGCGACAAGGGTGAGGGCGTGTTTGAGAAAGCGTCAAGTCACCTGAGGGCGGAATGAGCGTGGCTGACGTCGGCGGGACATTAAACCGAGTGGCTACCGGGCAGTTCGTGAATTTTTTTAAAATTGTATATAGATAAAAGAAAAGAAAAAAAAGAAAAAAAAAAAAAAGAATTTTTATGTATAGGTGTGTAAATAGAAAAACCAAAATATTGTGTTCCTCAAACCTTGGAATTCTACTTAGATTTCTTGTTGTAAGATATAATTACGGGTTGATCGGAGGGAAAAATGCAAGGAATGCAAGGAGAAAAAACGAGGTAAGAAAAAAAAATTTGTGGCAAAATAGTGACTGCTTGGCGATGGCTCCGTGTCACGGAGGAGGGCCTCCCAGCGTTACCCTGAGTAGCAGACAGGCGCAAAATCTGGAATTTTATAGGTATTCAAAGGAGATACTCTTGTGATAACTCAAGTGTCACGGAGAGCGAGTACTCATGTTCACTCCGTGACACGTTGAGGTGTTTTGGCGTCGGGTCTGCGGTCACGAGTAACATGAAAAACCTCCTTTTAGCGAAATCCCCTCTGTTTTCCCCACTTTTCACTCCCTCCGCGACAAACACCAAAATTTCCCCTTCCCCAGCGTATACAGGACCTAAGTTCAAACTTTCTTCAATTTTTCTTCAAGTTCATCTAAGTAAGGTATGTTTTCTAACTTCATCTCAATTCTTATCGATTTATTTTTGATTTTGAGCATGATAGTGAAGTAAACCTTACCACAGTACTTAAATTGAGCGTAAATTCATTTAAGTTATTGTTGATTGTTGTTAGTAGGATCGTTGTGATTGTATGAATGGTAATTATACTTGATTAGAATTTTGTTGTGAAATTATGCTAGCTAGGGTTGGGTTTAGTAGGAAGAAATTGAATTGAGTTAAAATATAAAAAAAAATGGATTGGGTTGTGCATGTTGGCCGAGTTAAATTGTCTTCTTCCGCTTTATGCTAAGAAAGCGATAAATTTTGGGGGAACAAATTGGTTATTGTGATGTCGGAAACACATAGAAATTGGGGGGAATTGCTTAGGTTAGTGGTTAGAATATTTTTATCTTTTCTTTTTTTTAGCTAAGTGCGTGTGATAAAGTGAAATGATAGTATGTTGGAAATTTTTTTACAAGTCGAGTAGTTATGGGGTTATCTTGTCGAATCAGCGGGCTACACGAGGCATATTGGTTGTTTTGTTGTTTTTGGTTTCTTGTTTTTTGTTTTTTTTTTTGTAAATAATACAATAAGTATGATCTTGCCAGAAATAACAAATGAGAGGCTGAAGACTAAGTGTGGGGTGTGGGGGCAAACTCAAGCAATGCATTAAGTTTAACAGTGACATTGGGGTATGCATTTTTTCTTTGTAGGACAATGGCGGCGAGAGCGGACAAGCAGGAGCCAGGCGCATCCACATCAGTGGCAGAGCTGGTGGGCCAGGAGCAACGGTCAATGACACCAGCCGTTCACGCGGCAGCGCCGCCAGCCATGGAATTGAGATAGGTGGCGGGAAGGAAAGAAGTGGTACACAAAGCACAAGGAGAACAAATACTTCCACGAGGAGCACACTTGCAGGACGTTGGCACGGAGTTCCCGTATGAGTACCGGATTAGCTGTTGCCGGGCTGCGCTTCATTTTGTGAGCCCAAGTGCAATGCACTTATTGGGAGTTCTAACATTGCTTCAGTTGCAGCGCTCGGGAATCACACCATCAGATAAAGGAGCTGGATGTGCACTTGAGCCTCACCACCTCGATGCTATACTAGGGGCACGGAACAGCGGATGCCCACTCCGGCTTGTTGAATATCCACTCCACCCTATGCGGATATCGAGACGCACATTATGAAACCCGGTCGGCGGCATCTTTGGAAGCGAGGCACAGGAGAGGAGCTATCATCGGTCTTGCCCTATTCACGGATGAACGGGAAGCCGGGATCGCTAAAATTGGTTACTCTGTTTGGGTCACAGGGTTGCACATGACGGATGTGACCAGGATCGTGTATGCCTAAATGTATGCCATGATGAAAGAATTTGAGAGATTAATGTAGGCGGTCATATCCGCCATGAAGGCAGGTTTGCATCAAGGCACAGTACGGGACAGGCGGGGCTGCGATACGTTTCTGAGGGCCTTGAGGTCGGAAGGCCTGGAGCTACATTCCGCGAGATGGAGAGCGGCGTGCCATAAATGTTACAAAGACTAAGGCACCCGGCGCCCTCACGGGCGGTTCTCACATTACGGCGACATGCCGGGATGGCTTGATATAAGCCGCATGTTCGGGATGCGAGATGCTCAGCTACGCATGGCGGGGAGACCGGCAACGGAGGACGAGCTATGGCGGCTCAAACTTGGGATTACCTTTGCAGCCGGGGCACTATGTCGGGTGGGCCCAACTTTTGTGGAGCCTGTGGATGATGATGTCCCCACGGACGAGGAGACACGTCGCGAGGATTACGATGTTGAGTCGGGAGGACGGATGGTGGAGATTCTAGAGACATGGGGGATGAGGCGGCACACGACGAAGAAGTGGAGTACTTTGATTGATCGAGTTTCACCACCCACCTTTACATTTTTGTGATTGTATGAACACTTTGGGGACAATGTTCGATTCCAAGTGTGGGGTGGGAGTAGTTGGAGTGGTGCTGAATTTTTGTCTTGTCTTGTACATAATCGCATTTACACTTGTTACATTCTTTGTGTGAATTAATGTGACCTTGTTTTTATGTGTATGTTCGTTTTGTAAATTTTTTGTTTTTTTAATTTTATATTAATTAAAAAGGACATTTTTAAATCATTTAAGAAATATAAGTTGGGATTTTAAATTTTTTTAGTAACTAGTTTTTACTCTTGGGTTTCTCGGAGTTTGTTTTCTGTTCTTTTGCCGAGAAGAGTCCCATTGAACCGAAGTCATAAATAGTGACCGTTCCCTATGATGGATGGTTGACCGTCTTAAAGGAAATGTAGTCGATAGGAGTAATTATTTTAATTTTTTTTTGGTGTTGGGTAGCATCACATGCATGTTGCTACTCTATGGCTACGACAGCATCTTGGTTGCGTGTTGTACATAATCTTTATTTGCAAAGATGATTCGTAGAAAGCATGCAAATTTTTGTATATATGTGAGACACTTATGCCATAGAACTTGATTCGGTGTGATTGAGGCTTAATGTTGAATTCTTGTAATTAGGCGATTAAAGTACGTGAAGTCGTCTTAGGATTGAGCATGTTAAATCGAGTGTATAGTGAGGTTTGGTTATTCCATGCTATTGTGGAGTGTCTAGAACTTGCTTGTTGTGTGTACGAAACTGAAATATAGGAAGTGTAGTGTAGGAAAGGATGGTAGGCGTTTCTTTGTTTAACCAAAAGTTTTCTTGTTTTCCTTTTCCATATCCCACTTGAAAGATTAAATCCTAGTTAGCCCATTGAGCCTTTAGCCTTTATAATTTTTTTTCTTTTGTCGAAAAGGGTGTGAACCAAGTTAACCCCTACTTTTCATGGTCAGTAAGCCAAATCCAAAGCTCTTAGCGCTCAAGAAAATATATAATTTTCCCACGGTGTAAAGAAGTGAAATGAAAAGAAAAGAAAGGGAAAAAAAAAAGTGATGAGAAGAAAGAAAAGAGTCAAGGGTACTTACGTGCCGGATTTAAAATAAAAGTTGTATGACTTTTCTTTTTGTTTAGTCTGGTGTTTAAAGAAATGGGTGACAAAAATAAAGATGGACTTCAAGAAAAGGAGGAAGGAAGAAAATATGTCAGTGTGATGGGATATGTATTGAAAAAAGCGCTTAAGGATGCTAGTTACTGTATTGGTTAGCCAGGTATATACTAGTTCCATAGACGACATTACAACCCGTAAAGTCCTACGTGATCTTATATGCAGCCCTTATATTAGTGGAGTAATACACTAGAGGCTAGCCCTATAGGTCATGACCACGATGCATGCAATTCTTTTGGGAGAGAGAGTGGTGTGTGTACATGCCCTGCATGAAATGATTTAAAGTTCATGTGATCCAAAAGAGGGAAATTCTCTTGTGATGTGAGGGGCGCATGCTTGGCAGAAAGAATGAAATTTCGTGTCGGATATCTTGGTCGGCTAATTTGCACGAGTTTGCCGATACTCGAGTTGATTCTTGAGCTAGGAGGTCTTGATTTATTAAGTATCATTGTAAGGTTGATACTATGCATGTTTTCTTGATTTATTTTAAAGAAATAATCGGTATAAGTAGCTGGATTGTCAAGCCAAAGTGGCCATGATGGGATATCAATTTCAAGAGGAGTATGAGTATTGTTCGGGGACGAACAAGATTTTAAGTGTGGGGTAGGTGATCAGGGCATATTTATATGCCAAATTGATACTCAAATGCATAGCTTTTGCCTTGTTTATCCAACAATGTGTACATTCTCATGTAAATTGTATGGAAGTGTGATTTTATACTAACCAACATGATTAGCGTTGTTTTGCGGGAAAAACATACACTTTTATGGAGTTAAATACATGTTGGGAGAAATCGGAGATGGACTCGGGAACAAGCAAGAGCGAGTGGAGAAGAAAAGAATTCAAGGCTCCGCGATGGAGCGAACTGACACGGCTTGCCATCGCGGATGCATTAATGCAGGAGCTATAAATTCAAGAAATTCGAGAGAGGAATTAGCTGATCAAGCGTGTACGTTGAATTAATTTCCCCCGGACCTTGACATTCCAGTGAGGGTCAGCGTTTACGCATAGTGGCACTGGCTGGGCATGCTCCGCGTTGCATGCCGTGCCACGTTGGGAGGCAATGCCACAGGTGGCCAACTTCGAGAGAAAGCCTCCGCGTTTGCACCGTGTCACGGAGGGCGTGCTCCGCGATGCACTCAGAAGTGACACGTTGCTTGTTGTCGGGGAAAAATTATCCCTAGTATAAATAGAACACTTAGGTTCATTTTTAATTATTCGACTTGGTGGAGCAAGCGTGGAGTTACGAGCGATTGTGAGGACGAAAATTCTTAGGGTTTTCTCTATCCCTTTCTTCTTTCTTTCAATTGTTTGCATGATTTCCATTACGTTTAACGATGTTCAATCCACAAATGAGTGGCTAAATCCCTTTTTTGCTTGAGGTTATGAACTATTGTATTGAAATGTAATTGTTGATTATCGGTTGTTTCATCTTTTCTTCTACTTGATTGTTCTATTTAATTGGTGTTCTTCTTGCATTAATATCGGCCAATGTTAATGTAAATCCAAAAGTCGGTTTTTCACCAGGAATAGCTGGAAAGTTGTGAGTAATAGGATATGATCTTTTCTTGGTTTGGGAAAATTGAGGAATTGATTTACCTTGAGGATAGAAGTATACACGAAAGTCGTATTAGTCAAGTGTGGAATCGGTTTTGTATGGCTAGAACATGAATTTCTTCTTATCACAGAAATGTAGGTGGAGGTTCATGATTCTTAAGTTGGGTTAAATAACGAGAGTTTTAATCCATAGGCATAAGTTCCGACTAGCAACCGGAGAAAAGATAAACCATGTAAATCGATAATTGATTTCTTTACATGTTCGTTTTAGCCTCTGACAACACTCTACATTCATAGTTCGAACTCATTGTATAAATATCTTACTTTAGTATAAAACTAGTTCCCAAAATATAAAAACTTTTCTTCTACTGTTGTCGCTTCATTCTTCAGGTTATGATGAATTAACACTTGAAAAGGTTTACCACAGTCAGAATGCAATAGGGTTTATTCAAGTTCTTAAAAGGGCCACTATATTACTTGCTTTAACCGTACCTTTGGCGGGCTCACAATGTAGTGCCACGTTGGGGACAAATACGGGCGGCTAAATTCGAGAGAGCCTTGGCGTTTTCACACCGTGTGTCACGGAGGTGCTTTCATGATGCACTCAAGTGGCTTGTTCTGTGTCGGGAAAAAAAAATTCTCACCGAGTATAAATAGAACACTTAGGTTCATTTTAATTATTACAGTGGGTGGAGCAAGAACGTGATTCTGAGCTGAGTTAGGAAGGGGCGAAAATTCTTGGTTTCCTGTGCCTCCTTTCTCAAATTGTTTGCCTTATGATTTACACTCATTTAACGTCTTTGATCCACAAATGAGTGGCTAATTTCACTTCTTCTTTGAAGTTAGGAACAATTGTATTGAAATGTAATTGTTGAACATACATTTTTCCATCTTTTCTTTCATGGTTGTTCTATTAATTCTTGTTCTTACTGCATTGATATCGGCCAATGTTAATGTAAATCTAAAAAGTCGGTTTCACTCGAGAGAGCACGAAGCTGAAGTTGTGAGTAATAGGATATGATCTTTTCTTAGTTGGGAAAATTGAGAATTGATTTACCTTGGATAGAAATATACACGAAAGTCGTATTAGTCAAGATATTGGAATCGGTTTTGTATAATAGAACATGAATTTCTTATCACAGAAATGTGAGTCGGAAGGTTCATGATTCTTAAGTTGGGTTAAATAGAGTTTTAATCCATAGGCATAAGTTAGACTAACAATAGGAGAAAGATAAACCATGTTGTATCGATAATTAATTTCTTTACATGTTCTTAGCCTTCGCATGCTCACATTCATAGTTCGAGACTCCTTGTATATTTATTTTAGCTTAGTCTTTAATTAGTTCACAATATAAAAACTTTTCTTCACATTTATTTGTCTTCGTTTTAGAGTTGCGGTAAATTGGCACTTGAGGTAATTTTGCCACTGTAGTCCGGTCCTGTGGGATCGATGCCAGCTTACTTAAGCCACACACTGCTTGTTCGACCACGTGCACTTAAGTGTAGTCATTGAGCAAGCGAACGGGGGGTATGAGCGCTTTGGTACTTTAAGCAGGTCTGAGCTAGCGGTAGGCCCTAGACACATCTGGTGCACAGCTAGCTCTATCTCGGAGTTTCTGGAAAAAAAAGGCTATATAACGGTTGTAAAGACGACC
Organism: Datura stramonium; assembly: GCA_018107945.1. Classification (NCBI taxonomy): domain Eukaryota; kingdom Viridiplantae; phylum Streptophyta; class Magnoliopsida; order Solanales; family Solanaceae; genus Datura; species Datura stramonium. Next base: position 105,959 of record JACEIK010000363.1, read on the forward strand.
TCAGAGCCAAGCGAGCCTATAGCCACCTATACTGTAATAACAACTAACCGAAGCATCTTCCTTAACAAGGAACCTATGCGGCGACAAGGCCACCATCTTTGTCCTAGTCATCTAAAACTCAACAAAAGAATCTGAAAGGCTATGTGACCGGCAAGGTCACCCTCTTGTCACACTATGGCCCCACACGGCCAACATATGAAAATAAACATCTATCAAACTGCACGGCCTCACACAGCCGGCTCAAGCCCGGCCACGGGTAGATAAATACATACTGTCTATGACCTACATGAGTATTTGAAAGAAATGATCGAGATAGGGCCCGACCTACCCATCTTGTACAACAAAAAGGAAAGAGCTACACCTTTGGAAATCGGACTCCGAATGACGGGCGTGACTATAAGTATTACAGATCCTGAGGATCGCCTCCTCGCATGAGTACACACGAGCCAAGTAATACGGCGCGCCACTTTGAGGCGTCGATCTGCATTGTGCGAGTATGCAAAACAGCTGAAAACAAGCGAATTCCAGCTGAATATAAATAGCATAACTAGCAATTACGTATAGAAGGAGGAGTAAGCGAATGCGGAAGAAGGGTGATATAGCTTGAATCGAAGCTGCATCTTGATAGAGGCGCGTGCACAATGACGATGGCTGTTTGTCTATTAACTAGTATATAGCACATAAATATAGATATACAAGTAGCAAGCAAGAGCCAATACGAACCCCATGGCGGATGGCGCCAAGAAACAAACAATCTATATACCCCTACCGGTCAAAACCAGCCAAAAATAGTCACTCCACTCTATCACGCTCACTAGAAACACCTCTGACCCCCTGGGTCTCAGGCTCGATCCCATAGCCTCGATATAAATAACCGTGTACGAGTTCGGAGGACTCCTATACGTATGCATGCTGACCATGTTGCTCACACAGGCGCTTGCGCTCAACGGGGCTATCTATCTTGTAGTCTTGATCGGTGATATGGGGAAAGCTTCGTCCCATCTTCGTCCAAGCGGGGACGGCATGCCACTCCTTGGGTGGCGTAAGCCACACACCAGCTCAGTGGGACACGATTACCAACCCGGCGCGGGCGACAGCTCAATAAGATGCCCTCACGCCATTTCAAGTCTCAACAAACAAATAGCACGTATAAATAGCATGTTTAAGCTGAAAAGACTATGCGAAATCGATTTCTTATTACTGATCTCTTCTGTATTATGCGATTCTTTACTATTTATCATGATTAATAATCTTTGTTATCTGTTTGTATCTGTAGCAGGTCTACTCTGTCCCCGAATAGCTGTCTGTAGCCAAGATATCATCTATCTGGATATACAATGCCGTAGCCAAGATATCATGTTGTACGAATGGCTAGTCACAGCTAAGATATCATCTATACGAATGGCTAGTCTATGGCCAAATGCATCTATCTATCGATTTTGCTACTAACTGATACATCTGTATCTTTTTATTCCTCTGACATAGCACTATCCTTACAATAGGCTATGCTAAATACGGAATGCTAACTCGCCACTGGCGCATGCTACTAACTTTGATTTGGAGTACGATATGGTAACGCAAACCAGTTACTAAACTTACTCAATACTCAACATTGACTCCGAGAACTCAATTACGGAGTTTGCGCGATTCCGCAGCTAAGGCTGCTATCTTCAGAAAAACTTCTTATATTACCTTAACCTCGAGTTATCGGCGCCCGGACGGCTGAGTCGGTACTCCGGCTATTTCTCCCAAGCGCATTCATATGAACATCCAATTAGTACTAAATACAACACTATTCGAAAGACAACGTCACTCGATATAGTTATAGCCTAAGCTTAGGTGGGGAGGCAAACGATGGTGGGAGCAAGCCGTGGTGGGGCAAACCCGATGGTGGGGCAAACCTCGGCGGGCGCGAGTCCCAAGGGGGGGGAGTGAGTGTGAGGCTTGCCTTGGCAATCCCACATTGGTCTCGGCAAATCCCACATCGGTTGGGGAGGAGGAAGCAGTCTTTATAAGTGCTTGGATACCTCTCCCTTGTAGCGTGTTTTAAAACCGTGAGGGTGAGCCCCAAGCGGACAATTTATACAAGAGGTGGTGCGGAACATTACATCTATGTTGCTCCTTAAAGATTAATTCGGAAGTATTTTGTTGACCACATTTAGACAATTAACTCTACGAAAGCATATAATCAACACTTGCGGCATTTAATATCTGTCCGAGTCCACAATGGGTTGACATCCGGCTCTTAAAGGGCCACTATATTACTTATACGACCGCATCACTGGGGCACACATCAGGTGCTATCTTAATGCTAGAGTGAAAGTTGTTATTGCCAATCAAACTCGATCGGGGGCAAGTGATCATCCAAACTTCCTTTGAAGTCCATCACACATGCCCTCTCGTGGCACTTGAGAGTTTGGATTGCACTGGCCATCCATTTGCGGATGAAAGGTTGTCTTGAAGAGCTTAACTGAGTACCAAACCCTTTCTAAAAAGGCGCCAAAATTGGGAGGTAAATTGAGTACCTCAGTGCAGAAATAATGGAAAGGGCATTCCATGCGGTCGAAACCAACTCCTCGATATACAATTTAGCATAATCATTCTTTAGTCATGGTCTTTGCGGTAGAAAATGTCATGACCTTGGTCAACTCTACCACCACCCAAATGGAATAATATTGTGTGAGTGTGAGGTAGTCTGTGATGAATTCCATATTAATGCATTCCTAGTAGGAATACTAATATGCTAAGAAGTACTCCTCCTGGCCTTAGATGCTCCAACCTTTACTTGATGACATTTCGGGCATGGCTACGAGATTGCAATATCCTTCTTCATGCCATCCCACCAATTGATTTCGCCAAATCTTGATACATCTTAGTGGAACTAGGATGGATGGAATACACAGATCCATAGGCCTCGCTAGAAAAATCCGTCTCCTGAAATCGGCACTTCCTCCCCAGAACACATGGCGACCCTGGTAGCAGAGGCACACACTATCTCCCCCTTAGAAGAAAACCTCTACCTTGAGCTTGATGACTTCCTTCAACTTTACCAAAATAGGGTCCTCATCTTGTCTAGATTTCACATGATCCACCAAGGAAGAATTTGGATTCGCCGTACTACAACACCGCCATGGTAGAGTCAAACAACCTAACTCCCTAATCTTGAGAATGATGCACATCTTTCACCGACGTTTTCTTTCCTTCATCCACATGTGACACACTCTCCATGGAGAGTCTACTAAGTGTGTCCGCCACCACATTAGCCTTTTAGGATGGTAAAGAACACTCATATCATAGTCTTTGAGTAGATCTAACCACCTCATTTGCCGTAGATTGAGGTCTTTTTGTGTGAACACATGCGTAAGCTCTTGTGGTCCGTAAACACATCCACATGGACCCCATTCAAGTAATGTTGCCATATCTTCAATGCGAATACCACCGCGGCTACCTCTAGATCATGGGTCGGGTAGTGCTGCTCATGGATCTTTAGCTGTCTAGGTATGCTGCTATTACTTTCACTCGCTGCATCAATACACACACGAGTCCGATTCTCGAAGCATCACAATACACTACAAAACCAGTGTTTCCTCAGTAGGGTCAACACTTGCAGCTTATTGTAGTAAGTGAGTCTTCAACTCTTGGAAGCTTCTTTCTCCTGACCTCATTGTGGAACTTTACCTTCTTATGAGTCAATTTTGTCAAAGGTGCTACAATAGAAGAAAAACTTTCAATAAATCTCCGGTAATAACTTTGCTAGGCCCAAGAAGCCAAGTATCCAGGAAGGATTCCGTTCTAGGCCAATTCCGACCACCTCAATTTTTTGAGAATCCATTTTATCTTGCTGCTTGATACCGCGTGACCCAGAATGTGCAGAGTTCAACCAAAACACGCACTTGCTGAACTTTTCATGCAATTGGCGATCCTTGAGAGTTTGAAGCAATACTCTCAAATGAGCGACATCCTCCTCCTCGCTCACAGTATATATGGATGTCATCAATGAACATGATCACCGAACATGTCTAGACACAACTTGAACACCCTATTCATCGGGTCCCATAAAAAGTGCCAAGGGAGCATTTGATAGTCCAAAAGACATAACTAAAGCTCATAATGACCAAACCGTGTCCTAAAGTCCATCGCCCAGGATATCACACTCTCGAACCACGAGGCGTGATACACAGGACTTGAGATCTATCTTTGAGAAACACTTGGCACCCCAAAGCTTGGCCAAACAAATCGCCGATCACAGGAAGGGTACTTGTTCTTGGTGGTATGTTAAACTTTTCAATAATCGATGCCTTGTCCAAGAGAACCATCCTTCTTCCGAACAAATAAGGCGGGTGCACCCTATGGAGACGTGCTGGAGGTCACGATTAAACCCATATATAACGGGTCCCTTCCGCGATACTTCTTCGTTTAGCTCGGATAGAGCCATCCACGTAGAGGAGGAATAGAGATAGAATTTCTGCGATATCGGGTAGAAGATCAGCCACCAAAATTGATTTTCCTCTTAGGAGGAACACTTGGAAAATCATCGGGAAATACTTTTAGGTACTCACAAGCCACGAGAACTGTCACGAATAGTCGGGGTCTCGGACTCAACATCATAACCCTAACTAGATGATACATGCAACCCTTAGGAATCATCTTTTTGGCCTTAAGATATGAAATAAATCAGCAGCCAATTGCCGCCCGAACTACCCACTTCCACTCAAAATGGCTCACGGAAAACGAATTCCCTTTGCCGCGGGTTCTACAATTAACAAAAGCATAACACACATACAACCAATCCATACCAAGAATAATGTCGAAATCAATCATATTAACCATAAAGATAACACAGAGAATGACTTTATGCAATATAGTGACGGGTATCCCACTCACATACACTTGCCTTGCTACAATTGAATCACCAACGGGTAAGGCGGTAATGGTTACGTGGGAGTCTCGGGACTAACTCCAAAGCTACTACCAATGTAGTCACAAAGAAAAGTAGCTCCGGATCTAGCAAAGCATAAACATCAATATATTATTCGTAACATACTCAGTGATCTTGTCAAGGAGACCTCACTCTGGCGGAGGTCTTAAAGCATAGAACACAGTTTGGCGTGATGCTTGGCTAAACTAGGCCGAGGCACCTGCTTGAGGGACGTCTTTGTGGGAGAAAGGCGAAATAACCCTCCCATATGGGCTCCGCCCCTGGTCTAGATGAAGGAAGCGATCCAAGTACGTAATCGAGTTTTCCACACCCAGAAAAAAGCATCGAGGCAACTAGGCACCTCTCCAAGTATCTTTCCGCACTTCACACAAGCTGGGAAAGTGCGCTCCATGCATGCTACTGGCTGTCGAGTCTGGGAGCCTTTGCTCTCTGATCCCTTAGATATATAGCATACTGGACAAGCTGAAGGTGCTGGAGTAATAGACCTATGCTTTGGGGCTAGCGATGTTGTCCACCCTCGAGATCGACACAGAAATCCCATGTATCGGTCCCTAGCCCTCTTGGCCTCTCCCTACCTGCTAGATAAGGCCCGACTCCGTATGCGAAGCATGCAACACAATGTACGAAAGTCTATATCGATTCAACATGGCTGTTCTGTAGTCCTTATCCAGATAGTCCACCACTTTGTGTATAAAACAGCTCTTGAGAGCCCCCTAGTCCACCGCCACCAACTCTAGAGCAAACTTGGATGGACGGGTAAACTCCCATATATACTCTTGAACGGACATGTCACCCTGCTTCAAGTTAACAAACTCAACCTTGTAAGCTTCCTCATCTTAGAGGAAACAGATCCAAGAATGCCAATCAGACTCTTCCCACCCTAGGGCTTTGCACCCATGACCTCGCATCTCTCCCTTTGCTTGAACCATATGTGTGCCATCCACTTTAGGCGATAGGAGGCCAAATCAACCACAATCTCCATTGGTCACTGATCTAGGGAATATTACATGCCCAAATAATATTTTATACCCATGTTGTACCTTGTATTTAGAATAATCATGTATTGTGTAATTTGTGGCATGGACTAACAAATATAATTAGCTCTCTTTTGGCAAGTTCGTGCCAATGTATGGAGCTCAATGTGAATATAATGGTCCTAATATAGAATATAAATGTTAAGGGATGGATTATGGATGATGAGACAAGCTAAAAGGGACATTTGGAGTCAACTCCGTGTCACGGAGAAGCATTGGGGCGTTCAACAATGTGCCACGGAGCAAAAGAATTAATTTATATGAGTAAGGAGCTGCCAAACGGTGTCTTTGTCGCGTTACCTCCATGACACGGAGCGGTTCACCTCCATGCCACGCGGAGGCATTCCATGATAGGCCAAAAAGTGCAAATTTCCCATTACTATAAATTAAACCCTTCGCTCCCCCAAATTATTTGTCATGAATATTTTAAGAAAACCATAGGAGGCGAAAGGAGAAGTGTAGAATTCACCTAGGGTTCACTAGTTTTACATTCTCTTTTATCTATTCTTGCTTATGTGCTCTACTTTAACGATGTTTAAGTTATTGTCTGAACATGGCTAAAACCCTTGCGCTTCCGCTGAGGTTGGGCCACGTGTTATGATTATGTCATGGTCGTTTTGGTTGGAGTTGTTAATATTGTTTTCATCTTACATTCTTGATTATAGTTGCTTTTTATGTAAACAATCACCATGAAAACATCGTGTGAAACCCCAAGGTAAAATCTTGAGAAAGAAACCCTAGGCAATAACATAGGAATGTAGTGAACAAGTTCTTATCTTTCGATATGATTCGCAATTAGGATAAATAATATACCTAAATTTCCTTGTTTTGTTGATAAAATGGGATGATAGTAGATTACCGACTTAGAATTGTCACTCCACCACTACGTAAGTAGTTGTGAAGATAAGTTAGGTTAAATGATTAGAATTTTAGTTCCTAGTCAAAACTGACCCGAAACAAACACATCTATGTGTTTGAATTGCCCATGAACTAGGATGTCACATCCTCGCTCAACGATGTAGTTGTGAGGCTAGTTTGTCGTGTTTAGAGGCTCGAGAGACCATGAACATCGCATTTCCAACTATGTGAGACAACAATTCATAATTTCATACGTGAACCATTACAAAGTGTAGCATTGCATGATTATCCGACCTTAGCTCTAGTTACTTATTATATCATTTCTAGATTGTTTATTTACCACCCCAAAAACTTAAATATAATTTACCGAAAACTTCTATAATCAACAACATGAAGGTTAATCTTACACTTGAACTTGATAATTTCTTGAATTGGTCCAGTCCACGTGAGTTGACATCAAACTCTTAAAAAGGGCCACTATATTACTTGTACGACCGCGTACGCTTATGATGCAGCTAGGAAGCAACAAGTTTTTGGCGCAGTGAGAGGCCAGCGAAGTTTAGTAATTTTTACATTTTTGTGTTATTTTTAATTTCCTTAAGTGTTGAGAAACTTGGTCTTTGTCTTATACATTGAAAGTGCATGGAGTTGTCCTTGCGGGCTTGAGCAAGGAATGAAGCTTCAATGGAACGTTGCTTGAACACAGTCAAGAGCTTCATTTACGCGGAGAGCTACAGCTGAAAGCTAAAGAGGGCTTAGGGAGAGAGTTAAACAACACCCGCGGTAGGGCAGCGGGGTGTCACCTGGCTCCGTAGCAACCTGCCCAGACCGATTCGCGAAGTGGCGATCCATAGCGAAAAATGTGACCTCTAGTATCCCCGAACCGGAACTGGAGGGAACTTTTTAATTGAAAGCAGAATAGTGCATTTGTTACATTCTAGTAGCCGATTCAGCGGGATGACTCGCTGAGGACCCACGGAAGCACTTACACAACTTCCTTGAGATTAGTGACACGTTCGACCCCATAGGAGTGTCCAAAGATTATATCGACTTACCCTATTTACACATTCTCATTGTTAGGAGAGGAAAAGAGGTGGTTGAAATACGGCGGCAAGATTCCATAACCTTTGGGACGATTTGGCAAAGAAGATCCTCGTAATTCTTCCATGGGCAAGGCGCCAAACTTAGGAGTGCAAGTATTAAGCTTCAAGCGAGAGGCCGGAGGAGAACTTGTATTTGGCTTGGGAGAGATTCCAGGTCATTATTGAGAGGCTTGCCCCCATTATCGAGCGGTCAATGAAGTGCTAGCCCACACTTTTGTGGAAAGTCTAGAACCCGCGCACAAAGTTTTACTAGACTCGCATCGGGTGAGCAGAGTATTAGAGAAGACTTATGATGAGTGGCACACTTTGGTGAATAGGATTGCTCGGGAAATCAGTGGCATGAGTAATTGAGAGAGCGGGAAGAGAACAACGGGGTTGATAGAGGTGGATGGTGTAAATGCCTTGTTCATGATAAATATCATTTCAGCGTCAAATGATGACTTAGTTCAATAAACCGAGTATGAACCAATAGGAGGGACTGGAGTAAATGCGGTTCAGTAAGCTCCTAGTTGGTGAAATGCGCAAAAATAATGGGCATAATGCAGAATCTGCCAGGGCCCAATCTGAGTCTGTCGGGCTTTGTTTGGAGATATTCGGAGAAACTGAAATTAGAATTTTGGGAACAACACAGCCAAGGGTGGCGGAGCCACCGAAATTTTTCTTGGGGTGGAAATCCAAGTCAAAGCTACAAGTAACCTCGGCAACAACATTCTCGGCGAAACAGGCGGAAATTGTGGCCGAGATGAGCAGCAACATTGAGAAGATGTTGCAGAAGATTATGGAGACACAAACCAGTAGAAAAGAATTAGGCGAGGATGGCATCAAATTTGGCATCGGCGGTTAGCCTACCGCAATCTAGAAAGCTGAGATGGGTCAAATAAGCAGCGCTCATCACACTAGACCACGGGGAGGATTGCAGTGACACAAACATAAACCCTGACGGAGTCCAACGCCGTCGATTCGAGGTGGCGAGGCGGTGGATTTGATGCACCAGAAATAGAGGAGAAATGAGGTGCGGCTGGAGTTAGTTAAAAAGGACCATCCGCGGACAAGGGAAGAATCGAGTGTTGTCTGACAAAATGCATAATCATCATTGCAGCCGGCATAGAGACCACTACCACCATTTCCCACAAAGACTCAAAAGAAGCGAGGAGGAGGAATGCTTTAGAAAGTTCTTTATTTCAAAGACTTCACATAAATTTTGCTTTACTTGATGTTTTGCAAGGAATGCCCAAATATGCTAAGTACTTGAAAGATGTGGTGGCCAACAAAGTTAGATTGGTGATGTTCGAGCAGGTAGCCGGGCGGGAGTGCGACCAGCGGGGGTAATGAGCAGATCTTATAAAAGCTCCAAAGACCAGTTTTACCTTCCCCATACAAATTGAAGTAAAAGCGGGTGATAAAATACTATGTGATTTAAGGGCGGCAGTTAATCTAATGCCCCTATATTTGTTTTAACACCTTGGGGTTGGGTCAGCCAAGACAAACACGATTAGTCTTTACCAGGCGCGGACAAGTCGCGAGTGGCACCGAGATGGAATAATCGAGTCCTTCTCATCAAAGTGGTAAGTTCATTGCTTACAATGATTTCATTATATTGGACTTTAGAGTTGATGACAAGAATTTATGATCTTGGGACGGCCATTCTTGGCCAATGGAGGAGCGATTATTAATGCTTAGAAGAAGGAATGCACGAAAATGAGGTCGATGATGAAAAGAAGAACTCTTAAGATTACACCAAAGAGATTAACCCACCACACATTACGAGACCTTTGTAAGGTGGGTGTGTTATCGAGCCAAGGTGGGGTGCCGAGATTCCCATAAGTCACTGACCACAAGGAGCCAGTTACGTTTCGGCCTAAATTTGATGAGCTTTCGTTAGAAGGAGTTGGAGAAGAGAGGGATAGAGTGTGTGGATGTTCCCTCGACAAACAAAAAGAAAGAAGAAGATGGTTCTCTAAAGGGAACACGGGTATGAGATGTCACGAGGATAGTCCATGTCGTGCCGCGGCAATAATATTAGTTAGCAGGAGGCAACCCAAGGAGTACCCACGGAGTACAATTTTAATTTCTTTCATTTGTGTTGATTTATTTATTTTCATCTTGTTGTTGTTTGGTGGAGAATTAAGCATAGATGAGGGGAAATGCAGTACCCTTGGATGAGAGCTAAGAAGCATGAAAAAGGGAAAGTGTGGGGTCAGTACTAACTTGTTCAAAAATGAAGAAAAACATAATTGACTAGCTAGGCCTGAGGCCCCGGGGAGTATTTCTCACCCTTTTGAATTTTAATTAGATGCTTTGGGGACATGGCATGATTCAAGTGTGGGGTGAGGAAATCTCAAAAAATTTGTGCATAATGATTTTGGTGAATTTAGTGCTTGATAGGTATTGGTTGAGAGAAAATTTTGAGTTGAGCATGATTCCTCACCCGTTGGTTTTCTTTTCGGTTCTTTTCCGATAGAGCACTTGAACCGAGAAGAATAAAAATTTTCTTTATTACGTACATAGTTGTTTTTAGTCATATTTAGGGACTGTTCCCGACAATGGATGGATGAGCGGCCGTGCGGAGGAAAATTAGTCAATATGTTTTGGTTTTGAACTCGTAACTAATTGATGGATTGATGTTCTTGTTATGTAGTATACATGATTGTGAGATGCAAGTGTGGTTAGTGTTGAAACATGTGAAAGTATATAACTGTTTGAAGACACCTAGGCTCTTGAATGTGACTCTATGTGCTTAAAGCTTAATTTTGAATTCTTGTGATTAGATGAGTTAAGAGTCTGTTGAATTTGTCTTGAATCGAGCATGTCTTTGTGAGTGTAAGGTTTTTGAATATTCCATGCTATTGTGTAGTGTCTAGAACTTGCTTGGTGTGTATACAAAACAAAATGAGGGATGTCGATTGTAGGAGATGATCTAGACATTTCTTTGAATGAGCCTAATTTTTATCCATCGCTTTACCTACCTTGAACGTACGATCCTAGTTGGCCAATTGAGCCTTAAGTCTATTCTTTGATAGCTGCAACATAAACTTAATCCTTTTATTTCAATAGCCTTGAATTTGATCCAAAATTCCTAAGCGCTTATGTGAAATTGCAAAGAAGTTAAGGAGGGAGAAGTTGGAATGAGAAGAAAATAGTGGTTGTGGGAGTTAAAGAAAAGACTAGAGGTGCACTTTTTAAAAAAAAATTGAACAAGAGTTACTAAGGAGTAAAAGAAGAAAAGAAGCGAAAAGAAGATTAAAGAAAATAATTTCTTAAGTACTCCTTACTAGCAGTTTGAGTGTGCTTAATGAAATGGGGAAACGAAAGCGGAAAATGGGAGAAAAAAGAATAAAGGTGAAGTAAGAAGATGGAAATTCCTAAAGAAAGTGTGATGTATTAAAAGTGCTTGGGGGAAGATAGCCACTATTGCGGCTAGAATAATACCTACCCATCCCTTAGCTTGCATAACAACCCAATAAGTCCTACTTGATCTTACGTTCAAACATTCCTAAATTAGTGGAGTGATACACTAAAGGCAAGCTTATGGGTCAATACATGATGCATGCGAATTCTTTGTGAGAGTGAGTTGAATTCTTATTCATATACCCATACATGTTATAATGGGAAAACTTACCAAGTGAAAACATGGGTAACTCTCTTGTTTGTGAGGGCATTTTTGAGAATAGATGAAATTCATGTTAGAATTCTCGATTGGCTAATGTGCATAGGTTTTACGTGGTTGTAGAGTCGATTCTTGAGGCTAGGAGGGTCTTAGCACTTGGTTGTATTGGATTTGAATTATGTTATATATTATATATATATAACATGCTTTATTGAATTTTACATCATCTAAATAAGTCATTGTATACTTGGTGAGTTGTCTTGCATCGATTGGTAAATTGTGAGTCTTCCCTTGTGCATGAGATGTAAAGGACTTGTTCGAGGACGAACCAGAGGCTTTAAGTGTGGGGTAGTGATCTTGGGCATGGTTACATGCCCAAATACTATTTTATACCCATGTTATACCCATGTTGTACCTTAATTTAAGAATAATCTCATGTATTTTGCGTAATTTGTGGCCATGGACCGCAAATATAATTAGCTCTCTTTGTAGGTTGAAATTGCCAATGTATGGAGCTCAAATACAAGATATAATGGTCTAATATTGAAGATAAATGTTAAGGGATGGATTACAGATGATAATAAAAGCTAAAAGGGACATTTGGAGTCAACTCCATGTCACGAAGAATCATTGGGGCGTTCAACAACGTGCCACGGAGCAAAATTGGTATATGACGGAAATTTGCCAAACCGAGTGTCTTTGCCGCGTTACCTCCATGCCACGGGCAGTTCTGTCATGCCATGGGTAGTTCACCTCCCTCGCCACGAAATTTCACCTCAGGTGCTACGAAACCATTCCATGACAGGCCAGGAGTGCAAATTTCCCATTTTACTCTAAATTAAACTCTTAGCTCCTAAAATTATTCGTCATGAAATATTTTAAAACCATATAAGAGCGAAGGGAGAAGTGAAGAACTCACCTATGGTTCACTAATTTTACATTCTATTTTATCTATTCTTGTATGTACTCTACATTTTTGATGTTTTAAGTTGTTAATAACATGAGTGGCTAAATCCTTCCGCTAGGGTTGAGGCCACATTATATAATTGTAATACATGAATTCATTTTGGTTGGAGTTGTTAATTGTTGTTTTGTCTTATTATTTATTATGGTTGTTTTTATGCTTAATCACGTGAAAACATACATGTTAAATCTAGTAAAAAGCTTGAAAGAGTAACCCTAGGCAATAACGTAGGAATGTAGTGAGCAAGTTCTTATCTTTCGATATGATTCGCAATTAGGATAAATAATATACACAGTGCGTTGCTTGGTTGATAAACGGGATGATAGTAAGACACCAACTTAGAATTTTCCTCCGCCCACTCATAAAGTAGTTGTGAAGCTAAGTTAGGTTAAATGATTAGAATGCGAAAGTCCTAATCAAGAGCACAAACCCCGTCATCCCACATCATGTAGTTGAATTGCCCATGAACTAGAATGTCATCCCTCTCAGCGATGTAGTTGTGAGGATGTTTATCGTGTATAGAGCTCGAGAGACCATGTTCATCGCATTTCCAACTATGTGAGACAACAATTCATAATTTCATACGTGACCATTACAAAGTGTAGCATTGCATGATTATCGACCTTAGCTCTAGTTTCTTATTATATCATTTCTAGATTGTTTTGTGACCACCCCAAATCTAAAATATAATTTATGACTTGTGATAATTGACACTTTTTAAAAGGTTAATCTTATAGTTGAACTTGATAATTTGCTGAATTGGTCTAGTCTATGTGGGTTCGACATCGCTCTTAAAAGGGACACTCTGTGCCAGCCTGGCAGGTATCACGCTTGTGAGTGCGGCAGGAGCACAACAATCACCCCCATAGCACAGGTGATCTCGTCTCCTCGATAAAATCGTGCGGTCTCGTCCACCTTGGACCCAGGAAAATACGGAGGTATCTCAAGAAGTCTCTAATGGGCGTAGTCGCATTTGCAATTCTGGAATATGCGCAATAACTGCTGTTGACTGGCGGTCAAGGCACAATCTTAGCATCTGGATAGCGCCAGAAACTCAGCGTGAGGCTTAGGCTACGTGCAGGGCTCTGAGCAGTGGTATTGCGACCCCCATGATGTGCCATCTTCATGGCCCTCACATTCCATTCCTTCTTCCATTCATTCTTACAGGAGACAAGGTCAGGTAATCGCGAATGCTTGCAATTAGAAGGATAGAAAAGACTTTTGCTCATGCGACATAGATCATGAAGAGGGGAACATTCCTAAATGTATTGTAGCCTCTTCATCATAGTAGCGTAACTGCACCCCTGAAAGACTCTACTTAACGTCTTTCAAACACCCTAGGATACTTGAGCCAACGGCTCACGTGCAAGTTTGTCACGACCGACGTGGGCCGAATCGTAACATGGGACAAGGAACCTGAGAGGTTCCAAGTTGACCCATGCATAAGAATACATCTAAATTTACCCACTTTAGCGGATGAGCGAACATAGGCATGAAACATATACATAACCTGTATATCATAACATTCCGAGACACTCACATATACATGGCGAGTACTACATGCTGATTTGAAAGCCTCCTACTTCTTGTAAGATGGGTTGATGGGACAACACCCCCCAGCTAACCAAGCCCAAATGCGAAACATAAAATAACATAAATGTATAGTCAAAATTGCCCTCGAAACATGAGGACTCGGCAACAAGGCGAAAGTGAACTACGAGATCAGGTCAGGATGAGGATGAGCCCAGTAAGTCTATATCATGGCTTGATACAACATAGAAAGTATGCAGTCGGTACGTGATTTGAACATGAAAACGATACACATCCATATACATAAAAGAAACTCGAACAAATGATTTGAACATGAAAACTAAATAGAGTTATAGGAAAAACGTACCTCAAGTTGGCCCAGGCGGTAGAGAACAAATGTGGGTATTAACCCATCATATCCTTTGGCCAGCATAGCTCGCTGACATCTTTGATTTATCCATCTTGATTTGCTTGAAGCTATTTACTTATTCCTTATCTTTCAAGCGACAATCTAATATTTCCATAGGAACCTCCTCATAGCTAAGGCTTTCTTTTACACCAACGTTGTCCATCGGTACTACTAAGAAATTTAGTCTCACAAACACTTCTTCAAAAGAAATACATGAAACTGCAAGGATGTACGAAAGGTAACTCTAAAGGAAGTTCCAACTCATACGCTACCTCACCAACTCTTCTCATAATCCGGTGAGGGGTCAACAAGGGGTGAGTTTCCTTTCTTTACAAACCGCATTACTCCCTTCTAGGAGATACCTTCCAAGAACACCTAGTCATCCACCTCGAACTCAAGTTCTCTTCTCCTAACATCGGTGTAGGACTATTGGCAACTTTGAGCGATTTTCAGCCTATCCCTTATCAGCGAACCTTCACCATAGCCTCATGAACCAAATCTAGCCCTATCATAGGCGCCTCACTAACCTCAAACCATTCGGCAGGCGACCTACACCTTCTCCTATAAAGACTCAAACGGTTATATCCAGATGTTTGAGTGATAAACATTATTATAAGCAAACTCGAGCAAGGGCAAGTGATCATCACAATGACCTTTGAAGTCCATCACACATGCTCTCAACATGTCCCTCGAGAGTACGAATTGTTCTTTACGCTTGGCCATTTGTTTTTGGATGAAAGTTTGTGTTGAACTTAACTGTGACCCTTCTGAAAAGGCTGCCAAAACCGGAGGTAAATTAGTACCTCGGTCTAAAATAATGGAAAAAGGGCCTCCATGCAGTCGGACCAACTGCAGGATATACAGTTTGGCATAATCATCTGGCGAATGTGGTCTTCTTGGTAGAAAATGTGCATGTGGTCCTTTATCTACCACCACCCAAATGGAATCATATTGTGTGAGTACGAGGTAGTCTTACGATGAATTCCAATTAATCTTCCTTCCAAGTAGGAATGTGATATCTGAAGTACTCACCCAACCTTTGATGCTCGGCCTTTGCTAGCGACAATTCGAGCACCTAGCTACGGAGTGCACGTATGCTTCTTCATGCCATCCACCAATAGATTTCTCGTAAATCTCGATACATCTTAGTGGCACACAGACGGATGGAATACTTGGATCCATGGGCCTCATGCAAAATTTGGCTTCTCAAATCGGCAACATTTGGAGCATAGGTGACCTTGGTATCGAAGCACACCATCTCACTTTGAAGAGAACCTCTACCTTCGACTTGAGCGACTTTCTTCAGCTTTGCAAGTAGGTCCTCATCTTGTCTAGATATTACATCAGTCACCAAGGACAATTTGGATCGATACCATACAACAACACATGTGGTGAATCAACCAAGCCTAACTCCTAACCTTGCGAGGCGATGCATCTTTCACCCGCTCTTTCTTTCCTTCATCCCACGTGGGACTGCTCTCCATGGAGAGTACGCTGGAGTGTGTCGCCACGCATTATTCTTGCAGGATGGTAAGAACACACCTCTTATCATAGTCTTTGGTAATATAACCACCTCCTTTTTAGAAGTAGGTGGGGATACTACGTGTTAACACATATTGTAGCTCTAAGTGGTCAGTAAACATATCCACATGGACCTCATTATAATATCGCCATATCTTCAATTCGAATATCACCGCGGATAACTCTAGATCATGGAGTGGATAATTCTTCTAAATGGATTTTTAATTGTCTAGAGGCATATGCTATTACTTTAAATACGCCGCATCAATACACACAGATCGATTCTCAAAGCATCTGTACACCACAAAACAAGCGCTGCCATCGAGTTGGGTCAACAGGCGCGGTATTAAGTCAAGTCTTCAACTCTTCAAAGCTCTTACCTGAAGCCTCAGACCATTAGAACTTCACCTTCTTATGAGGTCAATTTGGTCAAAGGTGCTGAAATAGAAGAAAAACTTTCAACAAATCTCGATGTCTTTGCTAGGCCCAATAATCTCTGAATATGAAGGATTAGCTGGTCTAGGCCAATTCTTCACCGCCCTCAATTTTAGAGAATCCTTTTATGCCTTTGATTGGTACCACATGACGCAAGAATATTGAGTTTAACAAAAACTCGCAATTCTTGAACTTGCATGCAATTGGTGATCCTTGAGAGTACGACAATACTCTCAAATGAGCGACATACTCTTCCTCGCTACGAGTATATAAGGATGTCATCAGTGAACCGTCACGAACATGTCCGAATGCGACTTGAACATCCTGTTCATTGGGTCCATAAAAGGCTGAGGAACATTTGTTAGTCTAAAATGCGTAACTACAAACTCATAATGACATATCGTGTCACGAAGGTTGTCTTCGGGGATATCATACTCCGAACCACGAGGAGCGTGATACCGGAACTAGGTCTATCTTTGAGAAACACCTGGCACCCTAAATCTAGTCAAACAAATCATCAATCCACGGGAAGAGGAACACTTGTTCTTAACGGTGACATGTTCAATTTTCAATGTCGATGCACATCAAGCGAACCATCCTTACGATAAATAGAACTGGTGCACCCCATAGGAACTTGCCGGTTTGATAAAATCCTTATCTAACGAGTCCTTCAGCCCGATCCTTGACTCCTTAGCTCGGATGAGGCCATCACGTAGGAGGAATAGAGATAGAATTTGTGTATCGGGGTAGAAGAACAATACCAAAATGAATTTCCCTCTTAGGAGCAACACCTGGCAAATCATTGGGAAATACTTTTGGGTACTCACGCACCACCAAAAATGAATGAATAGTCGGGGTCTCGAGTCGACATCCTTAACCTAACTAGATACATGCGACCCTTAGGAATCATCTTTGGACTTAAGATATTAAATAAATCGTAATAGGAACCCATAGAACTTCCTTCCACTCCAAAGTGACTCACATGGAAAACGGGAATTCCACTGGCGGGTTTCTACAATTAACAAAATCAAAACACGCCTGGCAATCCATGCCAAGAATAATGTGAAGTCGGTTATGGCTAACTCTTCAAGGTCTTAGAAGGTGACTTTATGTAATATAGTGACCAAGAATCCCTCTATACCTGCCTCGCTACAACCGAATCACCAATAGGAGTAGAACTGACAATGGTTCTAATAGAGTCCGAGATAATTCCAAGATACTACCAATGTAAGTCACAAAAAGACAAAGTAGCCACCGGATCTAGCAAAGAATAGCTTATCGATATGACTAAGTAACACTATTAGTGACCACATCCGGGAGACCTCTTGCTCACGAGGTGATTGCTAAAGCATAGAATTTGTTTTGCTTAACGATGTTGAACTAGTTGAGGCACCCTCTATTGAGGGGGGCGTGCTCACGGGGAGGCGAGCTGACCTGCTGCGAGGCATATGGGCTCCACCGCCGCTTATTATGGGCGAGAAGAGCAATCCTAAGTTTGGTGTCGAGGTTCGCCTAACACAGAAACAAGCATACGAGCCGTAGAGCACCTCCCGATTATTTTTGCCACACTTCACATAAGCTAGGAAAGTGGTCCATGTGCGTGTTACCACTGGCCTCTCGAGTGCAGGGCACTTTTTTCTCCGTCCTGAGAATCTAGATGTTGTGCGGCCAATGATGGTGACCTATGTTGGGGCTAGCGTGTCCACACATTCGACTTGAGAAGTCCAGTAACTATCGGTCTAGCCTCTTTGCCTCTCCCACGCCTCCAGATACACCAACTCTATCTGTGAGAATGCAATATAATGTAGGAAAGTCTATATCCCGATGCAACATAGTGATCCTAGTCCTTATCCAAATGATCAGCCACTCCTTAAAATGGCTCTTCCAGGAGCCCTCGGTCCCGCCACCAACTCTAGCGCATACTTGAGTAGACGGGTGAACTCCAATACGTATTCTGAATGGACATGTCCCTTGCTTCAAGTTAGCAAACTACGGCCGCCTTAAGCTCCCTCATTTCTAGAGGAAAAATCGATCCAAGAATGCGTGGAACTCTTCCACCCTATAGGGCTGCACCCGCCCTAGAATCTCTCCACTGCTTGAACCATATGTGTGCCACCCCTTTAGCTAATAGGTGGCCAAATCAACAAAATCTCAATTTAGTCGCCCCCGTAGCCTTGTTGATCTTTTTAGAATCTCATCGCGAAATCGTGCGGATCCTGAAGTCCACCTTGGACAATATGGAAGGGTTCATCCTCAAGAAATCTCTAATACGGGGCTGTTGTTGCATTGCAATTTTGTGGAATATGTGCATTAGTCTGGCTGGTTGACTGGCCGGTCAAGACTGCGCCAACGCTCTAGATAGCCGCCCAAAACTCCGCGTGAACTTGCTATGGTGCACAGGGCTCTGAAAGAGGTGGGGCTTACTGATGTCCATGATCATTGCCATCTTCATGGCCCTAACCATTTCCATTCCTTCTTCCGTTCATTCTTAAGGGTCATGATTTTGCAATCGCGAATAGCATGAATTAGAAGGATAGAAAGACTTTTTATTGCATGACATAGATCATGAGAGAAGGGAACATTTCCTAAATATCTCGTATCCTCTTAAGCTCATAAATGTGGCGTGTTCTGATGGCTATTACTCCCCATGAAAAATTCGGATGATTCCTCCAATTTGTATTGTAACTATTGCCATACTGGCGATTCTGCTCCTCTTGGGCATTTCAACAAAATTTCTTGAATGGTTGCACCCACGACACTCATTTGAGTGTTCCACTTCTTCCACCGGAAATTCACGTCACACGATGAAGCGCATTGAATGGGGCTTTGTGCACAGCTCGGCTTCATCTACTGAAATGAGTGTTAAGTTGATTTTGCAAAGCGGCTATCTATACGGCGATAAACGCTGAATCCATCCACCTCAAAGACCCTACGGCTTTCTTTACTCCCCCTCGATTGTATACGCATTCCATTAGGATTACCTTGTGAAATACGGTTCAATAAGATATGCACTCTTCGTAGTCTTTTCAATACGCCCCCAAGCTCTTTGAATCTAAAAAAATCTTTGTATGTGGTTCCAAACCTTTAATGAATGTATGCACCAACACATAATTAGAGTGGTGATGGTGAGGACAATCTCTTAGCATTAGAATTGAACCTCTCTCCCAAACTGATACAACTTCTCACCCTCTCTCTGTTTGAAACTTAGGAATTAACTTCTAAGCACATTGTCTTCACGATGGAAAGAATCGTATCAAAAACTTCCTCGCTAGAGTCATTCCAAGTAGTAATAGAATTTGGCGATTCAACCTTCATCCATCTGCTTGGCCCACCGGTAGTGAAAACGGGAATAGTGTAAGTCTCACATAATCGGATGATACTCCGGCGGGTATATGCGTGTCGCTGCTTATCTCCAAGAAGTTTTGGAGATGCGGTTGTGGATCTCATTAGGGAGACACAGTAAATTACCCGGTGTACAATACTTGCACCATATTACCTTTAAGTTCAAATCTCCCTCCTGGATTCCCGACTGCGAATCTTTGGATGTTACATTTGCATGTGGGATTGCCACCTCGTGGGCCAGGTCTTGTGCCATCTCTTGAGCACTAAAACTGCCCTTACAATTGGTGGTTCTTTGTTGTTGCTCCAGTACTCTCCTTAATAATTGCAACTTCTTTTCTAGGCTTCCCTTTTACGCAGATGAAATTGTCTCTCCCGACTCTAACAACGGAACCAACTCCTTATCCCTTGCTAGCGTTGAAATAATTTAGTACAGAAGGCTAGATCAAGTCGTCAAAACATTATCGAACTTGTAAACTAACACTAAGAAAATTAAATAACCAATTGCGGGTCCGTAACGGTAGCCAAAAACATTCACTCCCAACTACACGCAAGTGCACATGGTCATTAAGTAATAAAGTGTCTTTATTTTAAGCTAGGTATCGAACCCACGGGGTTGTAATGTGACAATAATTTTTTCTTTAAGTGTTTAGTATTGCAATTTATATGCTTGAGACAAACATAACAAATGGTGATTTTGAGAATATTAGTTAATGTAACTTTAAGTGAAAAGATTGTAAATTAAAATCTGAACAATAGCAATGACCAAGCTAAGGTTAAGGAAAAACATGCGGATACATTTCTTGATTAAATTTAGATCGAAAACTTCTCTTCGGTTGTTGGTGAATTATTAACCAATGGTTAGGTCTTTCCAGATTTCCTCTCAATTAAAGAATCCTTGAGACTTACATTAGACATTTACGTAGACGCAAACACTTCATATTCTAGCAAATACACAACAAATTCCATAGATGACTAAATATGACATTACGAGATATATATTTCTATTCTAAATGTTAATCTTCTCTTGAATTTCTCAGCAAGACAGAGCATATCTACCCGATTGCATCATCGATTAATCTTCCTTTCATAAATAAAACTAGAATTCTAGGATTTACATTAACAATGGCCAAGCATTAATGTAGTGAAAACAAGAATTAGTAAAGACAACCGTTGTAGAAGATAAGCGAAATCACATCAGTACATACTCTTTTGCAATCATCCTCGGCCTCGGCGAAAGGTGAATTAGCCACTCAATTTTGAATTAAACATCTTCAAACAAGTAGAAATCATACGTAATTGAAATCTAAGAGGAAAAGGAAGAATTAGCAAGAACTTTTTCAGCTCATGCACTTTGATTCCCACGTTCTAGCTTGAACATGTCATATATATTAAAATAAAACCTAAGTTTGTTATTTATACAAAGGAAATTTCACAGAATAAGCCCAACGTGGCATGGAGGCTGCCGCGGGCATCGGCTCAGTCACCACGGCCTTAATCGCGGAGATTCAACGGAACTTGGGGTGCAGTTATTATCTTGAGTGTGGCACGGAGAGTATCGAGCCTCAGCTCCGATACCCGCAGTATCGTGCACCTTCCAGCACATGAAGCTCAGGGCGTGCAGCAAAGTCCTCCCAACGTAATCGCGAAGTGAATGCGGAGCATGGGCTCAGTGACACGAGCCATCGCACCTTCTTGGAATTCAACCCAATTCCTCTGGCGGGAATGCCTCCACGATGGTGGCGTGACACGGCCTTGTCGCGAGCGTCAAGTTTTAGCATTTTTCTTGCTTAGACTTTGAGTTTTTGCTTCCCGATCCATTCCTCCACTTCACCAACTTGTAGATTAGTTCCATAAATACATTCTTGCAAAAACAATAACTAATCATGTTGGTTAGTATAAATCACATTTGCATAAAAACCACATGAGAATGTATACACATAAGTAGATAAACAAGTCAAAATTAAGTAATAAAGTATCACTTGGGCGTGCAATTATGCTAAGATCAATGTCAGCTAAGAAAGATGAGGATCCAATTTTGGTAAAGCTAAAGAAAGCTAGTTCGAAGTCAGAAAGTGGACATTTTCTCCTAAGGGAGATAGGGTGTTAGGTACAGGGCCGTCTATGTGTTCTATATGTTGATAGTTTGAGGGATCGGATATTGCATGAGGCACATGGATCCAAGTATTCTATCCATCAGATTGCCAAAAATATGTATCATGATTTTGGAAATATATTGGTGGAATGGCATGAAAAGGACAATCTCTTGGGGTTCGTAGCCGGATGCACGAACTATCGGCAAGTGGTCGAGCATCGAGGCCGGGCGTACTTGGGATATTAGCATTCCCTTGGAAGTGGGATGAGATTAACATGGATTTCATTGATTCTTTCGTATACACAGACGATGATTCTATTTGGGTGGTGGTAGGCAAGGTTGATAAGGCTGCATCTTTTCTCCGATCAAAACCACAAATTCGGCGAATAATTATGCCAAAAGCGTATATCAGAGTTGTTGTGATTGCATAGGTGACCTTGTCTATTATCTCAGCCAGGGGCACCGGTTTACCTCTCGGTTTTAGCGGTCTTTCCACAAGGTCTTGGGACCCAAGTTAAAGCTGTACAACATTTCATCGCAAATGGATGGTCGGGCGGAGCGGACAATTAAAACTCCAGGGACATGTTGAGCTTATGTGATGGAGTTTAAAGGTAGTTGGTATGGTCACTTTCCTTGATCGAGTTTTGTTATAACAACGGGTACCACTCTAGTATCCGGATGGCACTGTTTGAGGCTATTTATGGACAGAGGTGTAGATTACCTATCGGATTGTTTGAGGTTGGTGAGGTAGCTATGATAGAGCTTGATTCGGTTCATGAGGATATGATGAAGGTTCAGTTGATACGGGACAAGGCAGCCTCTCGAGAGTCATCGAAGTCATATGCGATGTGAGAAGGAGAGATTTGGAGTTCGAGTAGATGAATGGGTATTTACGAAGGTATCTCCCATAAATGAGTTATGCGTTTGGGAAGAAAGGGAAACTTAGTACCCACTATATTGGTCCCTGTCGGAAAATGAAAAGAATTGGCAAGGTAGTGTAGTTGGACTTACCCTCGAGTTATCTTACGCTTGCATCCTATGTTTCTTCGAAGTAATGTTTGAAGATCCAGCCCTAGTAGTCTGGTGGATAGCATTGGTGTAAGGACGACCTTAGCTATGAAAGAAGTTAGGTTGAAATATTGGACCGTCAAGGTCAGAGGCTAAGGAACAAAGTAGCTCAACATGTTGAAGGAGCTGTGGGAAGGCGATGAGGATATGATGGCTAGATACCACACTTGTTCACTATCGTCGGTTAAGAGCTTGAGAGTAACCATTTTCTCTGAATGTATTTAATTTTCATGTTTAGTTCCTGTGTTCAAGTTACTTTTATGTGTATGGATGTGTATATGAAGCATGATATCAGTTCTGCTATGTGAATCGGAGTTAGTCATTCCATTAGTTTTGGTTTTTAAAGATCGGTATTTGGATATGATAATTGCATGTTTCTACTTTCTGCTAGTTTCCTACATTCGAGGATGAATGTTCCCAAGGGGGAGATATTGTAGTACCCTAGTAAGTGCCAGATTAGACCCGAGTTTAAAATTGAAGCGCTGGGCCAGGGAAAATTGTTGTGAGCAACGAGAGGTTCCACGGATCATGGGATCAACCAACGACCCATGGGAGTGAGTCATGAAAGGTGTTTGGTTGTGGGTTAGTGGAAAGGACAACGACGGTCAATGACTAATTGTGAATCTGACGAGACATCGTATGGAACCATGGTGAGAGTTGGACTTGAGGTTCGAGGATACCACGGGCCACCCAACGACCCATGTGAGGTACCATGGATCGTGGTGACGGCCATTTTAGCTTAGTGAGGTGGTCGGTGTATGTGACGGAATAATACCACGGCTTGGTGGGCTCTTGTAGCTTGATGCGTGGGGCTCGTTGTTTGTGAAAGTGCCTAGGTTGATGAAGGAAACAACTGGGTGATTGGGCGACCGTTATAGGATTGAGCGACGGTTGTTTGGGTCGTTGTGTGGCCAGGAGCCTAGCTGGATAGTGCAAAGCACGAGTGAGCCTGCAGACCGTGGTATCCTCCAATGGCTTAGTAGGGTCGTAGTTGACTGGTCCAGTGGCCGAGTTTTGTACGATTTCGGTAAAGGCCATTTTCGTCATTCCTAAGTTCTTCAAGGGGCCTATACTATGTCTTTTAAGGATCTTTTTAATTGGGTTTAAGGAGGGTAAAACCTATTCTAAGTTATTTCTTTCCATGCATACAAACTTGAGAGATTGAAGAAGTGATTCAAGGCTAGATTTCTAGGTTTCCATCCAATATCCTTTTGGGAAATCGGAGAAGTGGTGGGATCTATCCCCTTCCGAGGTATGTAGGGTTATAGTAGAGTGTTTCCTTCCTCACCCATGCCCAATATATAACTAAGTATGAGGAAATTCTTATGATCAAGTTATGGAGTTTTTACCCAATTGCATAATTCTTCAATTTCTATACATGGGTATGATTAGATTATGTTTATTCATAAATTGTGAAGCATGGACGGAGTTTTAAATTGTTTTCAAACAAAATTGTGTTTTTACGGTTTTACGAATTTAAAGGCCCAATATTGAGAAGTTCATGAAACTAGAGAATAATGTTGAATGTATGACGTTGATGAGATTTGATAATGAAAAGCTTGTTTCTAAAGCTACCAATGATTATGACATATTTTTCAAATGAATTGAGAAGATCGAAGCATGATAAAACTGAGCCCGATATGTAATGTTGGATTTAAATGATGATTTTCGATCTAAACACCACATTGTTTTGGGCAAAAAGACTCCCAAATATGTTTTTCAGCTTGTGGTATGTTTTGAAATAAAGCTTCAATATTTGTTATATATGTATTTAATAAACTATTAAATTTTTTATTTTGAGATTTGTTTTTATACGATGTTGACTTATCCATGACTTCATCTTTGAGCTTCGTCAATAGACAATGTTGAGCTTCATTTTATAAGATGTAGAACATCGGATGTTTTGGATGAAAGTCTAGCAGGAGGCCGGGCTAAGGGTCAAACACCTATGCCCTAAAACTACGCGCCAACGTAGGTTGCTGCTATTATATTATTAGGACCTCCCATGAGCTATCCTAGTCCCAAATGGCCCATAAGCTTGATATCGATATCATGGTAGCGTCCTTAGCCATGGAAAGGTTTTAGACGGCTACGCCCACTTGAGTGTGATACTCGGGACCACATAGAAAGCTCAATCATGGTATGTCGGTTAATTGACGAGTCTCCCATTGTCTATAAGATTCAGATTTTGCATATCCATTGCTCATACTTATATTTTAAATATGCATGATCTAAAGCCGAGGTTTGACTCATTGCGCGGCTTTTCTTATAAATGTCATATTTGACTTTGAGTCATTCGAGTCAGCTATGATGTCATAAAGCTATGTATAGTTATGTTTATGAAAAGTTATGGTTTCCAAAAAAAAGAGTTTAATATCGACCTGTCTCAAATTTGAAAGCTTATGATATGATATGAATTTTTTAAAATGATTTACTTTAATTAAGCGGTTTACTTACCTAGCATACTCATTACATTCCACGTGCGGCCATATACCTTCTATATTATATCGTTTCGCGTCAGGACCCGGCTCTAGGCTCCAACCCCGCTCATAGTCGGTTGTCGGGGTTGCTGCCTGCTTGGTTGGTGAGTCCTCGTCCTTTGAGAAATTTCAGAATTTCGATTTCCTTGTATTTTCAATTTCGGTATTACACACAATTATATTGTGATGAGTTAGTTGGGGTCTTGTCTCGCCCAGCTGGGTAGATTATAGGATTTTAAGACTCATGTATGTATTTATATTTGGTGCTATTCTTATGTTATGTTGAATTAGACTTTATTGAGTTTATAAGGTTGAATCTTGAGTTCTTGGTTATGAGTTAGATGTATGCTTGTGCTATGGGTTGACTTTAGGGTCTCTCGGGGTCCACCTTCCGGTGTTCACAATCCCAGGGCCTCCATTCGGATGGGCACTATATGATTTCTATTTTCTAAACCTTGGTTCATTATGTTAGCTTATGATGAATATTTTATGATAATAGTTACTTCAAGAATATCACTTTTAGCATGTTGTCCTTACTCTGTTTCTTTTTGATTATTTTCATGATTTGAGACTATCATTTTACTACCATGTTTTACTTTCTCTACATCTTTAATTACATTCAATGTACATACCATAGTCTATATATCATCTCATGATATAGGTTTTAGATGACCCGACCTCCGAGTTCCGTCATGGCTTGCTCGCCTCGGTCAATATGATCCTGGTTTTGGTGAATCACCAAGCGATCCATGGGCGACATGTTAACTATGTCTCTTTTTCTTATTTATTTTGGTTTCATATATAGAGATCTAGTTGGGGTGTTTTCCCATCAACTCATCTTATATTTAGAGGCTTTCGGAAGGTCGTAGCCTAGATGGTTCAATGTTGTAGACTTCGTGTATATGTTATCTTTGTTTATGTTATGCGAGTTTTGCACATGTTGGTCCCAGTTTATTTCCACTTATCCATGTTTCTGATTACATTTCCACTTTAGTTATGCTCTTATTCATGCTATGTATATGAAAAGAGATTTAGCTTGGAGTCATTCATGGTGCTAGATCGTATGTCTCGATTTGCGGTCCATGCTTGGAGTCGTGACAAAGCGGCAACTGGGATGAGTTTGTAAATATTTGTTGTGAATTATCCTAACTTAGGAAGTTCTAAAGGCTCTAGTTAATAGTTCTTAACTCTCTAATATGAGGGTATGGGCATTCAAAGTATAGTCTCGGGTTTGACTCTACGCAGGTATGCTCCATCAATTGTAGATATGATGTGGAGGCCACTGATTACTAGTTTATAAAGTGAATGCTTACTTGGTGGTGAATGTTGAAGTGGCGGCTTTTAAAATATGGATATTTCTGCGAGAGATATGCTCGGAGTGGAGAAGAACATAAGCACAAATTATGGTTTTTGATAGTGAGTAGAATAGGAAGGATAGATTAGCGAACGATATAGGGAGTTTGGAAGTGATTTCATCATGGTTTCACAAGAATGGGGTACAGTCACATCCCAGTTCTCACCCATATTTTAAAGGTCCAAACATGATAAACATATGTTGTTAGGACTAAGGAAGGTTTGAGGTCTCGGGTCTGGAAGCCAGCAGGCCAGTGTTCGAACCGGTCTAGACCACGCTACCCACTTGCAAGCAGCGTGGGAGCACACCACCATGGCTAGGGCCATCGGGGCACGTTTAAGTGTTATTGATGTGGTACCACAGGCGGATGATGCGTAATTGTCCATTTTCGGACTAGGAGTGGCGGCATAGTTTGGCAGGTTAATTTGAGCATCTTCACAGGTGTAGGCCCATTAGGGGACAAAACATGGCTCCTGGAAGAGGGTAGAGGCATAGGAACTTAAACATACATTAATTAGAACCATATATATTCTCTTTTGAATTTGATAGGACCCAGAGTCATCACTAACATAGTAACTAGTATATTGATTGTTCTTACTTTTGAAGTGTATGCATTGATAGATCCTAGTTTCACTTTGTCATATGTTCTATTAGTTCATAAATTCAAATTAGAGGCAGGAGTTATTGTTTGCTCGTCCTTTGAGGCATCTAACTTAGGAGGTCGTAAGTCAGTAATAGCTAGCGGAGTATATTTTAATTATGCAATCTTGATTCATGACTACCCTACTATGAAAAATCTAGAAGAGTTATTGAATACTTGGTTGATTTTTACATAATCATGGGGGTGGATTAGTTGGCTTCTTTTCATTCTAGTGTTGATTGTCACACCAAGATTCTCCGATTTTAGTTTTTTGGCGAGCTGAACCTAGAATGGAAATGCAATTTGGTAACATTAAAAGATAGGTTTATTTTCCTACAAAAGGCCTGAAACATGATCATGAAAGATTCAGCATATCGAATTTGTTGAGTATAGGACACAAATGCGAGCCATTAGCCCCTCAATTAATTTTAGCGGTGAATGAGTTCTGGATGTATTTCAAAATGACTTGCCAGGTGTTCCTCTGAAAGGAAGATTGATTTTCTATTGAATTATTACCAGGCATGCTAAAATATATTCCTCATATATAATGACTCCTACATTTCTATAAATTAAAGAACAACTACAAAATTTATTAGAGAAAGACTTTATCGGGCCAAATACTTCTTTGTGGGGAGCTTGACGGTATTGTTTGTATGTAAGAGGATAGATCTTTGAGAATCTTATAGAAAACTATCGACTAAATAAAGCCAACATAAAAGAATAAGTTTCCATTTCAAAGGATCGATGAATTATTTGACCAATTGTAAGGTGCTAAATTTTCTTAGAGATTTATTTAAGATCGGGGTATCACCGACTTCGAGTCAAAAGAAAGGGATATTTACTTAAGATAGCCTTTAAAATGAGGTATGGACACTTTATGAATATTTTATGATTTCCTTCCTTTAAACACTGTATGTTAATTCAACTTTATTGGCTTGATAAATTGAGACTTTAGAATTTGCACATATTTTTTTATCGTGTTTATAAATGATATTCTAGTATATTCACAATTGAAGCGTAGAGAATATGGTTCATTTCACGAGCAACATTAAAAATGATTGGAATCCTGAAGCTATTTGCAATGTTGTACCAATGCTGACTATTGTTGCGATCAACAAAATCTTTGGGCATGTAGTCTCCGGGCATTGAAGTTGATGGCTAGAATATTGAGGCGGTAAAGAGTTGGACAGGCTAGTGACTCCTTTGGAGGTAAATAGCTTTTGGGTTTGGCGGGTTGTGTGGGGATTTTCGAATGGTCGCTTCCACTTCTACACCCATGACAAGCTAACACACCAAGGCGGTAAGTTTACTATAGACCGTGTGCGTGAACAAAGTTTTTGGGATCTAAGAGAGTGTAGAGCTAACATCAGCCACTAGTCCTCACTTCCCAAAGGCGGTATATGAGTATTGTGATACCTTCAATGTTGATACGTGTTGTTTCTAAATGTAATAGGGCGGGGTGTTCGTATTCCTAGTGATAATTGAGAAAGCATGAGCAATATTACTTGACCTATGACTTGGAATTGTAAGCTATGATATTTGTTGTGAAGATACGACATCATTATTTATATAGGTTTATTTTGATATATATATAAATAATAAGAATTTGCATTATATTTTCAAATAGAAGAACTTAAACTTAAGGCAACAAAGATGGGTGGAATGAAGATTATGATGCGTATTTTTGTATCACCTGTGCAAGGCTAATATAGTAGCGAGATGCCCTCAATCGAAAGTCAATGGGTAGCTTGGAAGTATATGCCAAGCGAGAAGATGGAATTAGCTAAAGAATTACACCCGGCTAGCTAGTTTTAAGGTCCAACTATTGGACATAGGTAGAGGAGCATGGTAGTAAAGAACACGGAGTGTATCATCCCTTTTCACCAAAGTAAAAGAGCGACAACATGAAGATCCGGGGACTAGTCAAGTTAAAATAAAATATCCCATGATAAAGCAACTCATATTGAAATAAAGAAAGATGGGTTCAATGATATCCAAGCCCAGACTATGTTTGTAATGGAAAAGTTCAGGAGAGATATGGTGGAAGCTCGACTTTAGATACTAAAATGTATATTCAGAGCATGAAATATATCATGACCTTAGAAGAGACATTGATGGGAATGATATGAAGAAGAATATCACAATGTTTTTAGCTCAATGTGCTAATTGCCTGACACGTAAAGTAGAGCATTAGAGTCCAAGGAAAGTTATCGTAAATTTAGAGATTGACATGCAAATCCAAAGGTGATCAACATACATTTCAATATAGGGCTTATACGCACTAGTTAAAAAAGTACGATTCCGCAGGTAATAATTAGGTAGACTGCAGATCCCACACACTTAAATATGGACATCAAATAAAGGAGATAGTCAAGCTTCACGTTTTTCCAATTTCTATTGTCTTTGTAGGGAAGCCGGTTACAACTATCTAGTGATCCTTCTATAGAAGCATAGGTATATAGGTAAACCTCAACATAACATTTCACCCCACCAATAGGCGAGCGGAAAAGCACACTATTCAAACACTCGACGATAAATTTCAGCTTTTGTGATGGGTTTGAGGAGGAAGCTACTATGATTATTTTCCTTTTTTTGATTATGTCTAAAATAATAACTATTGTTCCAATATATAGATGGCTCCTTATGAGGCATTATAGTCTGAAATATAAGATCCCCCTTAGCTGGTTTTGAAGTAGGGAAGCGAGTTAATGGGACCTGAATTAGTGCAGCAGCGGTGGAAAAGGTAAAGTTGATACGGAAAAGTACATTGACAAAACAAAAGTTGGCTTAAGTCTTTTGCGATGTCCAACGGCAGACTTGTAATTGATAGACTTGTATCTCTATTGAAAGACGCCATGAGGCTTGGTAAAAAAGGCATGCTTAGCCCCAGATGTATAGGGTCTTATCGTATCGTTTGAAGGGTAGTCAGGTTTCTAATTCGGTGAGCTATAGTTACCCTCAGAACTAGAAGTGGTACGTCAGATCTTTCACTTGGCCATGTTTACGAAAGGTATCGAGAGATCCTTCATGTATTGGACCTACATCAAATGTTTAGGTTATAGAGGACATGTCATATGTTGACACCCAATTTTGACCTACCTACGCCTTAATATCTTTGCTTATATATGTATATATTTATTTATTTATTTTTACGCAAATCATTAGGCTTACTTTTTACATTTATAAAATAATTTATTATCATAATGTTGTGAAAATTATTTCAAGTTACATATATATGACCCATATTAATTTTAAGTTTTGATATTAAATAATTACGCCATATATAATGTATTTCGTTTTAATATGCATCCTTATCTTGAAATATATATTTATTTAATAAACTATTTACATAATTTTACTAAAATTTTACAAATTTATTTGACTAATATTTTTACTCGAATTTATAAATTTTTTATTTTTTTTATTTTTTTTAGTTTTTTTATATTTTTTATATTGTTTGTTTTTTGTTTTTGGGGTTTTTTTTTTTTTATGAATTTTGAGTTTTTTTAATTTTTTATATATATAATAGAATTTTTTATAATAATATTTAAATGATTTTCTATAATTTATTCTTTTTATTATTCTTATTTATTTATCTACAAATTGTAGTATATTTAATAACGACTAAATTCACTTTCCTCCAATTTATTTAAATTCTAGCCACTTGTTATTCAATTCATTCAATTTATTTCAAATGCGGCCACTTCCTATTCAATTTATGTCAATTTCAGCCTCTTTTTGACCAATTTTGGCTATTAGTTAAATCCAATTCTAGCCTAATTAAATTCAATTTAATTAACCCACTAACCTATCCGAACAACCCAATTAACCCGCCACCCGACCAAAACTCAAACCTAAACTAATCTCGGCCCTCAATATATCTAATCTATGGTTGAGAATAAAACCTACATATTCCCATATTTATCTTCATCACCACCCCGAAAACCCTAAACTATTTTCATTTCTCCTCTCTCTGGCAAGCTAGCTCCTCCTCTCCTTTCCCCTCGTCGTTTCACCCACAGCAGCAAAAACACCGGTATCCACCGGTCGCCGGCCTCCCTCTCTCCCTCTCATGTACGAACCTTTCATTCTCCACGCAGCCGGGCGCGAGTCCACCACACCAAACCCCGCGTAAACCTCCTCTATTCCTCACCATCGCGGAAAACCAACGGCGCCACCACCACGGCTCCTCCCTCTCCCAACCACCAAAAGCGCTCGCGGGAAAACCATCCAGAAAACGCCCGTCCAAACCAACCTCCATTAATGTCGCACCACCCTTCCTCCCTCTTACTCCATTCTTTCCGGCAGGTAATCTGCCGCACCAACCTCAATCTCCCTCTCTCAACCATCGCATGCCACCACTCGGCCGCACCATTATCTCTATAACTTCCGTGAAACTCCTCCCTCCCTCTCCATGCGGCCGCCGCCGGCCCTTCTGCTCCACCTCACCACCGGCGTCGCACCACGGATCTTCCCCCTCCTTTGGCGTGGCGTGCCTCCCTGGCAGTTGCTCCTCTTCTCTCTTCTTCCCCTCTTTGTTTTTCCTCTTTTCCGACTCTCTCCCGTTTGCCATTTTTCGGCCGGTATACCCAACCTCGCCGCTTCCACATCATTTCGGCAGGTTTGTGTCCGAAGAACATTTCAGCCTCAAACCACAGAGGTTTTGACAAATTCATAATAATCTTTCATTGGTTTGGATAAATTACATATTATTATTTATTTCTTTTTTAACTTATTTTCATTATAGATTTAATGATAAATTGGGTATTAAGTGATGATTTAGGTATGAAACTCTATTGATTATTGCTCCTCCATGCCCACAAATTCTTCATGTGTGTAAATCCTTATTTTTTTTATCATGTTGTTCATATGCCTGAAATTATATGCATGATTTCGGTTGCAATTTGGATTAGTCATATGAATTCTGAAAAATTGTTGTTCTTCAAATTATGTATATGAGGTTACATTAAATTTTTATGATGCATTTATAGTTTTTAAATTAGCGTATTTGATGGCTTTAAATGATTTTTATTAAGATGATTAAGAAATAAGCTCTTTTGATTATTATCCCATCCTTTATTAGTATAGCTAATATTAGCGAGTTTGGCAATTGATTTATTTGTATTAATCTTTATTCCTTGATTAATTCTTTCCTTAAATAATTCATTTCTTTAATTGTCTTGTGATTGTCTTTTCATTGAATTGATCTTAATTAGTGAGAAAAGGTTTTCACAGCATAAACTTTCTCAATATTCCCTTCTTGTCTCCACGTTTATTATGATAAATTTCAGCTTATATAGTTGCTTCCTTCTTTTCCTCAAGCGATTTGATATTTGTTTTATTATGGCGATTGTTGATCGGTTTCACCGCTAATTGATTTTGTCTTTTGCTAATTATGAATATATGTCCCTTGACTGATTTTATAGAATATATCCTTTCTCTTTATTCCTTAATTTAGCTACAAGGATGCTCATGATTCATTCTTCTCTTCCCTTAATTAATTATGATTTATTTAGTACTAAACCATTTAAGGTAAATTCGATTAAGGATCTTTTATAAGCGTAGTGTGAAAATTTTAGTATTTATTTATTTTTGGTATTTTAGATATGATATGGATATGATTGATTCAGGCTTTGCTAGTTAAGGAAGAAGTTTTTCCTTAATTGATTTAAATATTTTCCTCCTCTTTTAAATTCCTTATAGATTAGCTATAAAAGGGGGCCTGGTCTTGTCTTTTAATGGGGGGAGAAGGGAAAATCGGTGAGAAATGAACAAAAAAAAAAAGAAAAAAAAGATCTTGAACTACTCTCTCTTTCTTTGTCCTTTACTCTTATTTTCAAACACACGACTCTTTTAGTCTCAACCTGAGCCTTTGCTCGGAATCACAATTCCGTGATCTTGAGTTGATTTCGGGCTCAATCATTGAGAAGCTTCTTTCTTGATTATTATTGCTTTGTTTCTTTCTTGGTTAGCAGTTAGTTTACTTTTATTTCTTAAACTAAATTTCATGCTATGTGAACTCATTGTTTGCATTTAGATTTCAGGTGAAGCGAAGAGTTTCTTAGGAATTTGGAGGGTTTATAATTATGCTAATTTATTTTATCGTGCATGTATTTATTTTACAATCGATATGTAATAATGTAACAAGCTCAATATTGGAATGGGGTCTCGGGCGGGGTTTTATTTTTTCTTTCTTGCTTTCCTTTAATTGCCAAAATCACTTAGAAAGCATGCTTATAGGTTATGAATGATTTAGTTAAACTTGGTTAATATCTATAAGCGCCATTTGCGTATTTTAAATTAGGCACATAGGTATTAATTTATATGCATTTAGGTTGTAGATTTGCCTAGATAATTGGTCTTGCTAAGAGATTATTGAACTAGTTAATATCTAATATTAGATGTTAATAATAAAAAAATCTAGGACATTAAGTTATAAGAAAGCTGTTCCCACCACCAGTTTATGCATTTTCGGATATTGCCCTTCTAGACATTATGCATGGTAGAGTGAATGCCACTTTCATATGTCACAGTATATTAATTCGTCAATATGGCTGACTAATCAAAGTTTAGGAATTTTATTGTAGCAAGCCTAATTAAATATTGCCCAAATGCTGAATATAATTTATGTGCATTAGTAACATAAGTTTAATCATTTGGATTGATTCACGTATTAAGCGAACTTTGATCGATTGCCCAGCTTGAGGAACCTTAATTCATTTTATTTGTTCTTTGTTCTGTGGAAATTCTAGTTATACCATGTTTTTAGGCCCTTAAATAATTGAGTTGATGTATAACAATGTCTTAAATCAACGCAATCTTTTAAAAGCAGACCTAGCGTAAATTATAGAAATCATGTAAGGCGTAGCTCTTTCTATTCAATTTGGAAATAATCCTTGTAGAGTGAAGTGTCTACTCGTTTAATTTTTATCTTTTAAATCGTTATGTGATGTTCATCCACTTTAAGTTGGAAATATTTACGTTTTCTTTAATCTATCCCTATTTGCATCCATTTAGAAGTTAGGTTTATAGGTTTGCATTCATCAAGTAATCTGTTCATAGGTTTAAAATGAAGAGCCTATTTGAAACCGTCCTTATGCTCGTTGTGATAATTGCTGTTTTGTTTGACGTTTTTTCTTTTTTTAAAGCCATAGGATTTTAGACCAAAAAAATCCATTAATTAAACTAAAGCCTCTCGGACTTTAAGATTGGTGCGGGTAGGAAAATACTAGAGACGATAGTATATCACATAAAGCGTTTAAGTTAATTAATCAATTAGGCGGGTAGTCGGAAATGATAGATGTGCTATTTGAATAATATGAGCAATTCAAGGTGCAAATATTATTTAAGTTGCACTATTGATCCCATTAGGTCAAACTTTTCCTAACGTAGAACTACGTTTGGCCTAATTCCTTAAGGGATACGTAGGCGCTTATCGAGGCTCGGCTCCCATAATTAAAATAAATAAATATTTGTTTGTTTGTCGTGTGTATTTTAATGAATTGTTATTTTTTTAATTTATGTTTCTTTTTATTTACTTTATTCGCCACAATTTTTTTTGTATTTATTGATAAATTATTTTTTAGATTTTAGTTTGCTTAAATTTCTTTTACTTGCATTAGCTATTTCATTATTTATTCTTTTATCAATTTAGTTTAAGTACATAAGTTAAAACAAGTTTATTTGATCATTTAGATAAATTCCCCATTTAATGAGTACGGCCGGGAACCACTTTTTGTGGACCTCGAAGGGTGCCTAACACCTTCCTTTCGAGGTAATTAAAGCCCTTACCCGACTCTGGTAACTTAGAAAATAATTTAACTTAGAATGGTGCCTTAACGCACCTTAAATTCGTTAGGTGGCGACTCTTCCAACAATCAGCCCTTAGAGTTGTCAATGTCGAATCCCGCTTTCTCAGGAAGGAAAAATGGGGCGCTGACTGACATGGCGACTCTGCTGGAAATTTTAGGCTTATACCAATACGTGTTCATTGATTGGGGTTTTATCTGACTTTGATTTTGCTAATTGTCCTATTTTATTTATTTTACTTTTACTTATATTTGTTGATATTTATGATTTTGTCTTGAAGTTACTAACCGTTTTTCTTTCTTTGTTTTCTTATTATTTTGTATTATTTATTTTTCATATGTAATAATATTTCATAAAATATTTGTAATTTTATTTATTGGCATATCATTCATACTCCCCCTTGAATTTCACACTATCACACAATAGCAGTTCTGCGTGGTTTCACGGCGTTCACCATTTAAAAACACCAGAAAGTTGTCTTATGATTTGGTTGATCGGCGGTGCGTCGACGGTCATGGCTTCCTCACTCTCGGGTTGTCCGCTCGAGGCAATTATCACGCCCTCTATTCCTAGACCGTGATCGTGTACTCCTTTAGTAAGGATTGCACATCTTTTTAAACTTAAGAAAAATCGCGGCGTCCATGATGCGTCAAGATTGGAATAAGAACTTGCCCTAAGTCTTAAGGGATTATTTTAATCTCGAAAAAAAGCGTCCATATGTGCATTTTAAAGAGAAATTTTGTTTAAAAAAGTAACGTCATTTTGCTCCCCGGTGGGTAGGATAGTCTAATCTTCTTTTTTTGCGAGCACGGTGAGTCTCAGATTCTTATCCAAAATTTGATATGATTTGAATTTGGGAGAATACGATTGTAATACTGAAAGATCCCAGAAGAAGTTGGACGTCGACTAAGATGTTTTTAAGATTTAATGTTTCGTTTTTTGTAATTGTTGTAATTGTTGTAATTTTTATAATAATAAAGTTTTGGGTTTATTTTGGGAGTAAAATGATGATACTTAATAACAAGTTCTCTTAAACTCGCTAGGCCTACCTCGCCTGAGGCACCCAAATTAGGAAAGTTATAATGTGTTTAATTTGTTTATTACAATGTAAAACGTATTAATATGTTTCTTTCATCTTTTATCTACAACGTGTTATGCTTGAATTTTTTTACTAATTTTATTTTCTGTTTATTATTATTCCTCTTCCCGAGGTTGGTTTGTGCATAGTCAGCCATACCTTTCTACATTGTCGATTCACCCAGAAGCCAAAGAGAAATGAACGGCGATAATAGCTCAACGGTTAGAATTGACATGCATTTGCTCAAAGGATTCAGAGTTCGGAAATAAGATGTACATCCGAGCATGCTGACACGATTATAAGGATGGAGCAAAGGATTTTAGAGCTCCAAGGCGAATTAATTGACTCAGTAATACAACCAATATGTCGGTTCCCCTAGAAACTCCGTTGAAGGGCATTAGAGTTTGAGATTAATGCTTCTGGCCCTCCACGTCCCACCTTCACATATCACCTCCAGCACCCATCAAACCTCATATCCTCAAAACAATCTTCGCCATGCCTACTCCACTTCCACCAGAAATCAACATTCTCTGGCATTTATGCACCTCCTCCAACTCGTATAAATACGGCCTACGTTACGCTCCTTACGGCTTAGATATATGTGGAGGCTTGCTGTAATGCATCATCTTGAGAATTACGAATCTTCGGAAAAAAGATAGATTGATTAGGTCTCGAGAAAGAATTGAAGAAGATAAATAGCGGGTTGCAAAATGTAGAAAGTAACAAAGAATAGAAGGTTTGGATTATGAAGACACACTGACACATACATCCAGAGCGTTGAGCTACCGATTGGATACAAACCTCAGAAATTTGAAATGTTTAAAGCTTTTGGAGTGATCCAAGGGCTTGCAAGTTTGTGTGACAAGTTGATTGGGGTAGGAAGAGATGAAAAAATTCCAGACAAGAGTTGTTTATGAGAAGTTTAATGGGAGATGCCCTCGGTGGTATGTAGAGCAAAATCAAAATGGATTAATTGAACGATATGGTACAAGCTTTATTAGATGAGTTCGGTTCAACACGGAAAATGCACCGGATTTGCACTACATTGAACTTGAAAAGTCTGAGAGACATTTAGGGAATATGCAACCGTTGGAGGTCAGAAGCCGCCCAGTGCGACCTCCAATGGAAGAAACTCAAATGAGGTGCAATCTTTATGCGGTCTGGACTCTCAAATACATGAAAGATTGATGTTGGTTAGTGAGAAAAGCTAAATGAGCTCATCAAATTGGCGAAAAGATTGAGGGCGGTATCAAGAGCGGTACCATTATCGATTGGGGAACATTACAGCGGCCCGGTAAAACTTTGCAATCGGTAGGACAGCGAGAACAAGAATGTGAACGAGGTGAATGTCGTAGCCCCTATAGAAGGGCCAGAAAACTCAGTGGGATATGCAAGCACCTCCACTTCCATACCAATTGCCTCCATACCATCAGTCGGTGCCATTCTATAACTCTACTACCTACCATACACAACCCGCTCATTTTCAGCCTCCTCCACCTACACTCCAAAGGCTACCCCTGACTTTTCAAAATCACTTGATTCAACAATCTCGCAAGCTCGCGAGACCCCGAGAAAAGGTCATCTAGCGGTATACTCCTTTGGGTGAGCCCATAATCCAATTGTATGAGCGATTAAAGGTTGCTGGCTATATCGCTCCAATTCCCGTAAAAGTGATGGATACACGTGCAGAATGGCTCGATCATAATAAGATTTGTGACTATCATTCGGGGATGAGAGGACACACCAGGGAAGAGTGTCGAGCTTTGAAAGACAGATTCAAACAGTTGATGCCAAGGTGATCCTGGTTAAAACTTGATGCCCAAAGTTATTCTCAACTTGATCTATTCTTTGTGAAACCTTTCATTTCCTTGTATCCCGAACTACGTTGGACACGATTCCGTTTAAGAGGGATACGTGACCCTTACGGGGTTCGGTTTAAATCTTAATAAAATCTCCTTTCCCTTTTCCTTACCAACTGGGGCAGAATTTTTGAGAGGACCTCAAAAATTCACTAGTTCAACATTTCTACGTAGCTGGGCGAGAAATTTTTGAGAAGGATCTTAAAATTTCATCAAGGATCCCGATCAAACCAAGAAGTTGATTCCCAAAAGGACGTCTACCTCAATCGTGGAATCGGGATGGCAACGGACAAATAAGACACAAATCAGCCTTCCCATTTTAATCTTATGATTTTTTTCTTTGAGCACAGGATGCAACAGGTACCAAATTTGCAATCATGCTACACATCATTTGAATTCAGAAAGGTAGTCATTATCAAACGTAAAGCTCCTTGAATTTTGTCCACGAACGGGGTTAAGTGTTAACCTCTTAGTAAGTTATTTAAAAGCTAGGTATTAACATTTGAAGAGGCTAAGTATTAATGCTTTGATTTCTAAGGGCTAAGCGTTGTCCTAGGGTTAAGCGTTACCCTAAATTTTATTTTTCAAGGGCTAAGCGTTGTCCTATGAGTTAAGCAGTACCCTAAATTTTATTTTCAAGGGCTAAAGCGTTGTCTAGGGTTAAGCGTTACCCTAAATTTATTTTCAGGCCAAGCGTTTTCCTAGAGTTAAAAGTTACCCTAAATTTAGTTTTCAAGGAGCTAAGCGTTGTCCTAGGGTTAGCGTTACCCTAAATTTTATTTTCAAGGGCTAAGCGCGTTGTCCTAGGGTAAAGCGTTACCCTAAATTTTATTTTCAAGGGCTAGCGTTGTCCTAGGAGTTAGCGTTACCCTAAATTTTAGTTTTTCAAGGGCTAAGCGTTGTCCTAGGTTAAAAGTGTTACTAAATTTTATTTTAAGGGCTAAGCATTGTCCTAGGGTTAAGAGTTACCTAAATTTTATTTTCAAGGGCTAAGCGTTGTCCTAGGTTAATTACCCTAAATTTTTTTCAAGGGCTAGCGTTGTCCTAGGGTTAAGCGTTACCCTAAATTTTGTACAAGGGCTAGCGTTGTCCTAGGGTTAGCGTTACCTAAATTTTAGTTTTTCAAGGGCTAAGCATTGTCCTAGGGTTAAGCGTTACCTAAATTTTTTATTTTTAAGAAGGGCTAAGCGTTGTCCTAGGGTTAAGCGTTATCCTAAATTTTATTTTCAAGGGCTAAGCGTTGTCCTAGGGTTAAGCGTTACCCTAATTTTATTTCAAGGGCTAAGCGTTGTCCTATGAGTTAAGCAGTACCCTAAATTTTATTTTCAAGGGCTTAGCGTTGTCCTAGGGTTAAGCGTTACCCTAAATTTTATTTTTTCAAGGGCTAAGCGTTGTCCTAGGGTTAAGCGTTACCTAAATTTTATTTTTCAAGGGCTAAGTGTTGTCCTAGGGTTAGCGTTACCCTAAATTTTATTTTCAAGGGCTAGCGTTGTCCTAGGGTTAAGCGTTACCCTAAATTTTATTTTCAAGGGCTAAGCGTTGTCCTAGGGTTAAGCGTTACCTAAATTTTATTTTTCAAGGGCTAAGCGTTGTCCTAGGGTTAAGCGTTACCTAAATTTTATTTTTCAAAGGGCTAGCGTTGTACTAGGGTTAAGCACTACCCTAAATTTTATTTCAAGGGCTAAGCATTGTCCTAGGGTTAAAAGCCTTCACCCTAAATTTTATTTCAGGGCTAAGCATTGTCCTAGGGTTTAAGCACTACCCTAAAATTTTCTTTCAAAGGGCTAAAAGCATTGTCCCCTAAATTTTGATACGATTAGCGCTTTTATTTCAAATTTATTTGAGCTAATCGTTAGTTACTTCAAGCACGTGACTAATCATTTTATACAGTTTTTTTGAAGCTTGCAGGCTACCATTGCGTTCTTCTCATATCATTTAATCGAGTTACTATCATGCCATTTTCAAGCTCTCATGTTCTTTGTTA
The DNA here is from genome assembly GCA_018107945.1 of Datura stramonium. Classification (NCBI taxonomy): domain Eukaryota; kingdom Viridiplantae; phylum Streptophyta; class Magnoliopsida; order Solanales; family Solanaceae; genus Datura; species Datura stramonium. The sequence continues at coordinate 146,065 of JACEIK010000363.1, forward strand.
TTCTTGTGCTACTTTTAACCTATTATCATCGTGCTAATCTCATTCTTATGATTTCAGATGGGTCAAGCTTTATCCCCCAAACTTTAGTTATTTACACGAACATCGAAGGAATATCAAGCTACGGAGTAATGCTTTACACTTTCTTCTTTTGAGCGTATTCCCACTGTTTATTTTGTAATGCACTCGAAATCATGGCGATTCGTGCTACCCCATCCTTCTTCCAAGCCTCGTGTTGTAAACTTTTAGGGTCTAGTTTAGTCCATAAATCGAGAGGAACTACCATAGACACGATTCGTGAACCCGAGATATGGCGACTTGATACCAAAGTCCCTCGGCCACAACATATTCACAACCCCATCTTCTTTCATCCCACGGCCACAGAAATTTTGCTTGATTCGGACAAAATTGGCCACTAGGTCAATGTTCTTTGCTTTCGACAATTCATCCTTCATTCCCGAGCAAGAAGGGGCGTGATGACACCAAATTTTGACCTACCTACGCTTAATATCTTTGCTTATATATGTATATATTTATTTATTTATTTTTACGCAAATATTCGACTTACTTTTACATTTATAAAATAATTTATTATCATAATGTTTGAAAATTACAAGTTACATATATATGACCCGTATTAATTTTAAGTTTTGATATTAAATAATTACGCATATATAATGTATTCGTTTTAATATGCGTCCTTATCTTGAAATATATATTTATTTAATAAACTATTTACATAATTTTACTAAAATTTTACAAATTTATTTGACTAATATTTTTACTCGAATTTATAAATTTTTTATTTTTTTTATTTTTTTTAGTTTTTTTATATTTTTTATATTGTTTGTTTTTTGTTTTTGGGGTTTTTTTTTTTTTATGAATTTTGAGTTTTTTTAATTTTTTATATATATAATAGAATTTTTTATAATAATATTTAAATGATTTTCTATAATTTAAACTATTTTATTATTCATTATTTATTTATCTACAAGCGTAGTAATTTAATAGCGGCTAAATTGACTTTCCTCCAATTTATTTAAATTCTAGCCACTTGTTATTCAATTCATTCAATTTATTTCAAATGCAGCCACTTTCCTATTCAATTTATGTCAATTTCAGCCTCTTTTTGACCAATTTTGGCTATTAGTTAAATCCAATTCTAGCCTAATTAAATTCAATTTAATTAACCCACTAACCTATCCGGACAACCCAATTAACCCGCGGCATGACCCGTCAGCACGCCCAATCTCGGCCTCAGTATATCTGTCTAACGGTTGAGAATAAAACCTACATATTCCCTTATTTATCTTCATCTACCACCCCCAAAACCCTAAACTATTTCATTTTTCCCTCTCTCTACAACGCCGCTCCTCCCTCTCCGCTCCCCTCGTCGTTTCACCTGGTAGCGAAAACACACCGGTATCCACCGGTGCCGACCTCCCTCTCTCCCTCTCTACATCGTAGAACCTTTCATTCTCACTTGCCAACAGACCGCGACACCACACCAAACCCCACGCATGAGCCTCCTCCCATTCCTCGTCATAGGAAAACAAAAAGCAGGGCGCCTGCCAGGCTCTCCTCTCCCAACCACCAAAAAGCGCTGTGGGAAAACCATCGAGAAACGTAGTCCAAACCAGCCTCCATTAATGCCGCACCACCCTTCCTCCCTCTTACTCCATTCTTTCCGGCGGAGTAATCGCACGCGCCACCCTCGATCTCCCTCTCTCTTCGTCCATGCACGCCACCACTCGCGCACCATTATCTCATAACCCCAGTGAAACTCCTCCTCCCTCTCCATGCAGCCGCCATAACCCTTCCTCTCACCTCTACCACCGGCGTCGCACACCACCAGATCTTCCCCCCTCACTTTGCCGGCGACGCGTACTTGACCCCTCCCTAGCCATTGCTCCTGCTTCTCTCTTCTTCCCCTCTTCGTTTTTCCTCTTTTCTGACTCTCTCTGTTTGCCATTTTCGGCGGTATACCCAACCTCGCCGCTTCCACGTCATTTCTAGCCGTTGTGTCGAAGGCATTCAACCTCAAACCCACAGAGGTTTGACAAATTCATAATAATCTTTCATTGGTTTGGATCTGTTACATATTTTATTCTTTCTCCTTTTTTTAAAAAACTTATTTTCATTATAAGAATTTGTGATAAATTATGGGTATTAGTGATGATTTAGGTATGAAACTCTATTGATTATTGCTCGCTCCATGCCCACAAATTCTTCCATTATTGTAAATCCTTATTTTTTTATCATGTTGTTCATATGCACGAAAAATTATATGCACATGATTTCGGTTACCGGTGGATTAGTCATATGAATTAGAAAAATTGTTGTTCTTCAAATTATGTATATGAGGTTACATTAAATTTTTATGATGCATTTATAGTTTTTAAATTAACTGTATTTGGTAAACTTTAAATGATTTTTTTTATTAAGATGATGATTAAGAAATAAACTCTTTTGATTCGTATCCCCATCCTTTATTAGTATAGCTAATAATACTTGATTTGGCAATTGATTTATTTATGTTAATCTTTATTTACTTGATTAATTTACTTTCCTTAAATAATTCATTTCTTTAGGTAATATGTGATTTTCTTGCACTAATTGAATTGATCTTAATTAGTGAGAAAGGTTTTTCTGACATAAACTTTCTCAATATTCCCTTCTTGTATACGTTTGTTATGATAAATTTCAGCTTATATAGTTTGCTTCCTTCTTTTCCCTCACTTTGATTTGATATTTGTTTATTATGGTGTTGATCGGTTTCCACCGCTAATTGATTTTGTCTTTTGCTAATTATGGTCATATGTCCCTTGTGATTTTTATAGAATATATCCTTTCTCTTGTTATGATTTGGCTACAAGGATGCTCATGATTCATTCTTCTCTTCCCTTAATTAATTATGATTTATTTAGTACTAAACCATTTAAGGTAAATTCGATTAAGGATCTTTTATAGCGTGTGAAAATTTTAGGATTTATTTATTTTTGGTATTTTAGATGTGATATGGATATGATTGATTCAGGCTTTTCTAGTTAAGGAAGAAGTTTTTCCTTAATTGATTTAAATATTTTCCTCCTCTTTTAAATTCCTTATAGATTAGCTATAAAAGGGGGCCTGGTCTTGTCTTTTAATGGGGAGAAGGAAAATCGAGCTGAGGGCAAACAAAAAAAAAGAAAAAGAAAAAAGATCTTGAACTACTCTCTCTTTCTTTGTCCTTTACTCTTATTTTTCAAACACTGACTACCGATCTCAACACAACCTTTGCTCGGAATCCCACGAGATTCCCGTGATCAGCGTGTTGATTTCGGGCTCCAATCATTGAGAAGCTTCTTTGCTGATTATTGGCCCATTGCTTTGTTTCTTTCAGCTGGTTAACCCGGTTAGTTGCTTTTATTTCTTAAACTAAATTTCATGCTATGTGAACTCATTGTTTGCATTAGATTTCACAGTGAAGCGAAAGAGTTTCTTGGAATTTAGGAGGGTTTATAATTATGCTAATTTATTTTTATCGTGATGTATTTATTTTAATCGATATGTAATAATGTAACAAGCTCAATATTGGAATGGGGTCTCGGGGGCGGGTTTTATTTTCTTCTTTGCTTTCCTTTAATTGCCAAAATATAGAAAGCATGCTTATAGGTTATGAATGATTTAGTTAAACTTGGTTAATATCTATAAGCGCCTTTAACGTATTAGAATTAGGCACATAGGTATTTAATTTATATGCATTTAGGTTGTAGATTTGCTAGATAATAGGTCTTGCTAAGAGATTATTGAACTAGTTAATATCTAATATTAGATGTTAATAATAAAAAAATCTAGGACATTAAGTTATAAAGTTTGTTCCCACACGATTTGTACGTTTCGGATATTGCCCTTCTAGACGTATGCGTAATTAAATTAATGCCACTTTCATATGTCACGAAATATATTATTGTCAATATGGATGACTAATCAAAGTTTAGGAATTTTATTGTAGCAAGCCTAATTAAATGTTGCCCGAATCTTGGAATATAATTTATGTGCATTAGTAACATGTCTAGGATTTAATCATTTGGATTGATTCACATATATACGTAGACACGATCGATTGCCCCGAGCAGGGAACCTTAATTCATTTTATTTGTTCTTTGTTGGCTATTGGAAATTCTAGTTATACCATATTTTAGGCCCTTAAATAATTGAGTTGATGTATGTCGTATGCTTAAATCACTTTGCAATCTTTTAAGCAGGACCTAGCGTAAATTATAGAAATCATGTAAGGCGTATAAACTCTTTCTATTCAGACTGGATAATCCTTGTAGAGTGAAGTGTCTACTTGTTTAATTTTTATCTTTTAAATCGTTATGTGATGTTCATCCACTTTAAGTTGGAAATATTTACATTTTCTTTAATCTATCCCTATTTGCATCCATTTAGAAGTTAGGTTTATAGGTTTGCATTCATCTAAGTAATCTGTTTCATAGGTTTTAAAATGAAGAGGCTATTTGGCTTAGTCATATGCTCGTTGTGATAATTGCTGTTTTGTTTGACGTTTTCTTTTAAAGCCATAGGATTTTTAGACCAAGAAATCAAATTAGTCGTCAAGCCTCTCGGACTTTAAGATTGGGACGGGTAAGCAAATACTAGGACGATAGTACCTCACATAGAGCGTTTAAGTTAATTAATCAATTAGAGGCGGGTAGTCGGGAAATGATAGATGTGCTTTCATTGAATAATATGAGCAATTCAAAGATTGCAAATATTATTTAAGTTGCACTAGTGATCCCGTTAGGTCAAACTTTTCCTAACGTAGAACTACGTTTGCTTTGATTCACTTAAAGTATGTAGGCGTCTTATCGAGCTCGGCTCCATAATTAAAAAAATAAATAAATATTTGTTGTTTATGCATTGTGTATTTTAATGAATTGTTATTTTTGTTATGTTTCTTTTTATTTACTTTATTCGCCACAATTTTTTTGTATTTATTGATAAATTATTTTTAGATTTTAGTTTGCTTAAATTTCTTTTACTTGCATTAGCTATTTCATTATTTATTCTTTTATCAATTTAGTTTAAGTACATAAGTTAAAACAAGTTTATTTGATCATTTAGACAAATTCCCATTCAAGCGATGTGGGAATCACTTTTTGTGGACCTCGAAGGGTGCTAACACCTTGGCTTTTCGAGTAATTAAATACTGCAGGCTACGGTAACTTAGAAAATAATTTAACAGAATGGTGCCCTAGCACCTTAAATTAAGTTAGGTGGCGACTCTTCAATACATTAAACCCTTAAGAGTTGTCAATGTAGAATCCCAGCTTTCTGGAAGGAAAAATGGGGCGCGACATCGCTATAAGTGTAATCCCGAAGTTTCTCGTCGGACGAGTTAGATGATGTTGAGGAAAAACGATGAAAATTCTCGACGACTGTCCAATGAGTCATAGGTTGCTCTAACGGTCCGTTAGTTTGAGTCGTGGAGAGTTTCAAAAATTTTAAGATGATTTTGATACCACTAGAGGAAATAATGAGTCATTATGAGGGAAAATTTCTCATAGTTACGATCGTTGTAAGTTAGTAGTCAGGACTGCCAGGAACAACGAGTGAAGTGAGTGATTGATTGATGTGACGGGTAGTCGGAGGAGTCATTAGTTGGAGCAGGATTTTGTTTTGGTTGATGGCGACGGACGGAGACAACGAACCGTTAGGTGAAGTAATGACTCGTGATTTCATTGGAGGGATCTCGGGATGAGGAAATAGTGGTGACGATGGGAAGTGCGACCGTCATTGGATCTAGTAACGACTCGTCCTTTATGTCGTTGGATGAAGAAGAAGAATCTGGAGAAAAGGACCCAAGAAGTAACGGACGGTCACCACGAGCCGTGGTAAGGACCAACCACTCATGGTGAGGGTTGTGGTCTTTGATCGGAGCAGATTTTAATCACAAACCTAGGGTATTTCGGTAAATTCCTATGCCACCGGTTCTTAAATGGCGTCATTTTGGGTATTGTAGGTTTGAATTAAAGGGTTTTTCAAAAGCTAAGCCCCTCATTCTCCAAAACCATCATGAAGTTTTCTTCTTGTTCTTAATATTGTCAAGTTAAAAAGAGCATCTGAGGGTTTCTTTCAAGAGCTACAAACTTCAAGATCTATAAGAGCCGCTATTAATTAGGTATTTGGGACTTAAACAAAGATCTCCTTTCATCCTTGTGTCCCAATTTTTATAATAAAACCCTAAACCCTTGATTTCTAGAAAAGCATGCTCTAAGGTTTCAATTTATGCAAAAATTCTCATATGTCTTTCTATGGATTTTAAGACCTATCATGATTAATACCCATGTATGCTTATGAAATTTACCACGTTTACTTGAATTATATACATGATATGTGAATAACATGATTATAGAACTTTCACCATGATTTAGCATAAATTTCAAAATGGGATTCATTAAATATTCACATACTCTTACCATGAATTTGATATATATGTTTAAAGCATGAGTCGATCATATGGGTTTTCTATAAATCTACAATATATTACTTAGCATATGTGATGAGGTATGATTAGAATTTATGGGCTTAGATGGATATGAAATATGTGTATGCCTTCACTATGATTTCGGATATATGTTAAAGTATCTTGGACCTATGGATCTTACATGAATCTTGAATAAATGACATATGCTATGAATTCGGGATTGAAATATTTATGAATTGAGGATAAAGCATGATAATAATGTTTCATACTTTCGGGCTTGTTGATAGTAGAAAGTAGCCTTGATCACACTTAAACAAATTCAATCCGGTCAGTTATTCATAGCAGAGAGAATGTCTCCCTTTGCTCGGTTAGGGATTCTCGTAGTAGAGAATGTCTCCATAACTCGATCGAAGTTATCAATATGAGAATGTCTCCCTTAGCTCATTCGAGGATTCTTATTAGTAGAGAATGTTTCCCTTAACTCGGTCGGGGATTCTCAGCCTTGAGAATGTTTTCTTTAGTTCGGTTAGGGAGTCTCAAAGTAGAGAATGTCTCCCTTAGTCGATCGGGGGACACTCCCCGTAGTAGAGAATGTCTCCCTTAGCTCAATCCACGATGTCGGTCAACTCGGCTCTATATAGTTTCGGGCAGTTTTAATCCCAAGTCTTAGCGGAATTTAGTCTCGGTTATTCGTAGTTAGTCGATGCTGAGTGTATGATAGTTACGGCTTAGTTCTTAGTAAGTGTACGATGCATTAGACCTTATGCTTGTCAGTTTGACTATACTTAGGTAAATGTTTTCAAATAAAGGTTCATGTCAATATATATGTATCTTAGAAGGGGGTAGTTTTATTTTAGTTCGGTTATATGTTCGGTGATGCACTCCCAGTTTACTTCCTTCTTGTATACTGTGTTTTTAGTTTCTTTCTTGAGTGCATTCAATCTTGTGTAATACTTTATGTGCTATATCATCTCATGATTATAGATTGATTTTTCCGAGACTCAGCCACATGGTTAAATACTCTCCATTTCTATCTCGAGCGGTGCTTGGTAGTCGCATCACTCGAGGACGAGATCTATGTTTTCCTATTTCAGCTACATTTCAGTTTTTAGACTTAGAGCTAGCTGGTGGCTTGTCCACGCGGGCTGTGATGTATTAGAGCTTTGAGACTTATAAATAGGCAGTTTCAACTTTTATATCGAGTTTATTTTGATTATGTTCTTATGGGTTATGATTTATACTCTTTCGGTTAGCTTACACTCAACTATGATTGATTTTTGTTGTCTTGCTAATGTTATTCTATGATCATACCATGGGTTGACATAGAATCTCTTAGGGGTTCCTTATTCGCGTGTCTCGATCTGGCCCATATTGATAGAAAAATTACAGATTGCCATCATTGATCATCGGTTCGGAGAGGTAGATAATAAAGAATAGCATCGATAAGTCCTTTGGAGAAATTGTAATGTTGAGGAGATTACGTGGAAGCGAGAGGAGGACCACCAGAAGTCTAGATATACTTACATAATTCCTCTTCGAGATAATGCAGTGATAGCGCTAACAAGCAAATGAGGTACCTTACTTATCCTATATACACGTGGTATTTTCCTACGAGGATGAATAATCCTAAGGGAAGGATGTAACTTACTATAAATATTTTAAAATAACCAACCGGCTACTTTAAAGACATATGAGTTAGAATTTACATCTCTTAATTTTCACTTTCTAACGTCAGGGTGATAAGATTTTGGAGAATAAGGTTTCAAATAGTGTTCATATCAAGGAAATGATATATGAGGTGTTTGAAGAATTAACAAAAATTTTAGTTCACACAAAGTCTTTAAACAAAAACACTATTTAAAAGAATGTCTCATGGAATTCACTTCAAGTGATTGATATATGGTGTGATGTGTTGTGGATTTATAGCCTATTGACGCTCAAAACTAAGACAATAGCATGGACATAGGTGTATTTATGTGGATATGAGGCACTTTTCCTTTGATTTGGGGATAAATTGGTGTTGGGCGTAAATTTGCAAGGAAGCTAAAGTGTGCAAAAAAAGGAAAAAATGCGATCCACGGTATGATCTCTTGGATGGACCTACAAGTCGTGCGATGGCCATGATAAGAAGAAGAAGGAGTTTGAAAGGAGTAGAATGAACCTACAAGTAATGCTACGGATTGTTCCAAAGCATGCAGGTCGTGGTAAGAGCGGTCGTGATGAACTCAGGAAGAATTGCACAAGAGGGCGATTCACCATTACAATAGGATACTACGACCGTGAGGCTTGGTATGGTCGTACCATACCGGTCGTGGTGAACTTCGAAGAATTTGAAAGATTCGAGAATCAATCACGGGAGCACACTACGAGTTGTAAGAAGGAGGTACAAATCATACCTTAGCTCGATACTTAGCAAAAATAAGCCAACAATCCAAACCACGAGATACTTCCACGGGTTTGTAGAGGATGCTCCTATGAGTCGTAGGATGATCCATGATAAGGTTGGCACCAAATATGGAAAAATTACCTGTTAGACTAGGAAAAGGATTCTTATGTCAATATAAATTCGTTTTTTTGTTTTTTTTTACGACGACATTAAGTAGAATTAGTTTTAGTTGGAAAACATTGTAGTAGACAATTTTACATCTTTGAAAGAAAGGGTGAGTTGGTTCAACCTTGTGATCAACCTTTTCTTGAATTCATATTGTTCTTGCTACTTGTTCTTCAAGATTTTGTAGATTAATTAAAGAAACATTTATATCAATCGTATTTGCTTAAGTATGTTTTTATTCCTTTAATCATGAACACACTTCACAACCTTTCAACTATGAGAGGCTAAAACCTCCGTAGCTGAGGTTGTGGGAACCGTAGTGGAATAACAAGTTAGGTTGCCTCAAGTGAGTCTAAAACCAATACTAATTACTTATATTGTATTCTCTTCATGATTTAATGATTCTTAGCGGTGTACAACGTTAGGAAGTGCCGGAATTCTTCACTACTTTGGTCGAAGAGGTAGAGACTTAGGAAAGGAATTACAGTAGACCTTTGATCTTGATAATCATTGCTTGAGTTGTGGTCACGGGATAGTTATATACGGAACATAGTAATAACGGTTAGTTTGGAAACTCTCATGAGACTTGGTTGATTAATTGAGTATAGTCATTCAATAGGGATTGGTCGATCGTTTGAACGAACCTAAGTTATCAGTTTTATAAGTATTGGTGAAGATCGCGAGTGTATAATTAAAGTTATTTATGAATCCATGGGGAACACAAACCTAGTTAACCTTTAATTTATTTCATTCACAACCATAATATTGTGGAGTTGCTTTGTTTTACTATTAATTATTATTAGAATCCCCCCAATTGTAGAGTAACTATCATACAAATTCACTTACATTGTAATCTAGATCTTTCATTCACACAGTAAGGATCCAACCCCAACCTCATGTTGGGTTCTTTATTGACCTTATCTACTTCATACTTGATTAGAAATGTGGTTGGCGTTATCAAAAAGTGGCACCGTTGTAGAATACATCTAAGACTAGGTTATTCGCTTGTATTTGACATGTTGTTGGTAGTTAATCTACTTGTTACGTTTTTTTTTCCTTTGTTTTTAGTTGTTATTGTTTGTGACTTCCTCGGGTTTTCATCAGGGATAAATCCTCCACTCAGATACTCAAGATGGAACATGATCAGGTGCCAACCTTAGTGGAAGGAATTATGACTAATGATACATTGGCAGCTGGTAATGAATTTTGGAGACAACGGGACCCGAGAATACCCGAAATGGTTAATGCTTTAAATGGGATAGGGTCATAAGCTTCATCCCAAAAGTTATACGGATCTAAAGAACGTTCAACACCCTTTGGCCAAGCCATCTATTGAGGTACCACCAATCCTTGAGCTGAAAGCACTACCTACTCATCTCTAGTATGCATTCCTGGGAGAAAACAACACTTTGTTGGTTATAGTTGCAACAAACCTATCGATGGTGAGGTGGAAGTTGTGGTCAACATATTGAAAAGATATAAGAAGGCAACTAGGCGAACCTGTGACCATCATCGGAGATCCCACCGAGCATATACACCCATAGATCTAGGCGGAACCAAATTGTAAGCCAAGTATATAGCATCGGTCTTGCTGAACCCACCGTGCAGAAGTGGTGAAAAATGAGATTATCAAGTGGTACAGACGACTAAGGGTAATATATCCCATGAAGACGATTCCAATGGGTAAGTCTTTGTTCGGTGCGTACCAAAGAAGGAAGGGATCTCAGTGGTGCCCAATGCAAAGAATAAGTTGATACCAACATGACCAGTTATAGGATGGCGTGTATGAATGGACTACAAGAAACTAAACCACTACGCGAGAAGGATAATTTTCCAATGCCATTCCTAGATAAGATGCTTGATAGACTAGTAGGTAGAGGATGGTATTGCTTCCTTGACGGATATTGAGTATAATCCCAGTTACTATTGCTTAGAAGATCGGGAGAAGACAACTTTTACCTATCCATATGGGACCTTTGCTTTCTAGAGAATGCCACCCGGATTGTGCAATGAACCAGCCACCTTCTAGCGTTGTATGATGTCCATATTTTCGGAACATGGTGGAAGACACCATCGAAATATTTATGGATGATTTCTCGGTTGTAAGTGAGTCATTGAGTCTTTCCTTGAGCATGCGGGCGGAGTACTTAAAAGATGTGAGGAAACCAATCGGAGTAAACTAGGAAAAATGTCATTCATGGTTAAGGGAATAGTCTTTGGGCCATAAAATCTCGGGAAAGGGATTTAGGTGGGTGGGAAAATTGAAGTTATATCGGAGTTGCCATCCCTTTATTTCCATAAAAGGGTCAAAAGATTTTAGGGCATGCGAAGTTATACGGTGCTTTATCGAGGATTTTTCCAAAAATAGCACAACCATTGTGAAACCTACGGAGAAAGAGGTAAAGTTCGTATTAGAGGCATGTCTAAAAGCTTTTGAGTGCACAAAAATAAAATCTCACCACTACTACTATCATCATAGCTCCAGATTGATCTCTTCCCTTTGAGGTAATGTGTGGCTAGTGGTGTTGCTCTTGAAGATGTACATTCTAGGCCAAGGAAACAAAGATCTTTCATCCAATCTATTACGCTAGCAAGACACTCAATACAACCCCCGAGAAAAATTATACGAGTCATGGAGTAGGATACTAGGCGGTGGTCTTTGCATTTGAAAATTTTGGAGCATATTTTCTCGGAACCAAGGTGATCATTCACAGAGACCACCAGCGCATTGAGGTACCTAATGCCAAATCCAAATTGATTCGGTGGGTACTCTTGCTCCAGGAATTTTAATTTGAAGTAAGGGTCGAGGAACGAAAACCGGGTGATAGATCATTTATCCAAACTTGAAGCTGAAGCAAGGCAGAGATGGAGTTTATATCAATGATGCATCCCCCCGGGCAGCGGTATTAGCGACATCACGGGACTTGATCCCTAGATTTACCTAGATAGCCAACTACATGGTTAGCGGTATAATGGCATGTTGACCGAGCTCCTCACGAGAAGAAGAAGTTCTTGTTTGATGTTAGATGATTACTGGATGAGCCATATTTATTCCATTTTGCACGGATGGGATCATTAAGCAAGTGTGTTCAGTGGAATCTTTGAGCATTATGGAGGCATGCCATTCATCTCCTATGAAATTCGTCACGGTGGCACTAGAATAACACATAAAATTTTGCAATGCGGGTATTCTTGGACAACTATTCATCAAGACGCATATGACCTTGCCAGGTCATGCGATTAGTACCAAAACGAAATATTACACAGCAAACATGAGTTGCCACTAACCACACGATTTTGGAGAATGAAATTATTTGATGTGTGGGGCATTGACTTCATGGGGCCCATTCATTAAGCTCATATGGCATGAAGTACATTAAGGTAGGTGTGAGTTATGTCTCCAAATGGGTGGAGCTGTTGCATTGACAAACAATGAAGGAAAGAGTGTTACAAGATTCCCTCACGGCTTATATTTTTCTAGGTTTAGCACTCAGAGGCCTCAGCGAGTGATGGTGGATTGCACTTCTTGCAATTTATTTTCAAAACATTATTGGAGAAATATGGTTTCAAGCACAAGGAAGCCACACCTTGACACCCTCGGTCGAGTGAGGCGGTATATGTTTCTTCGAGAGAAATCAAGACCGTGCGGCAAAGACATTAACATGATGGGACGAGATTGGGCAAGGAAGCTTGATGATGCATTGTGGGCTTATTGAATAACATATAAGACTCCCATTGGTTCTTCACCTCACCAACTAGTTTGTAGTAAGCATGACACTTGACGGTTGAATTAGAGCACAAGGCATTATAGAATTTGAAAAAGCTAAATATGAATTGGAGCAAGCTACCCAGACTAAAGATTGAATCGGCTCAGTAGGTTGGATGAATTAGATTAAGGCTTATGAGAGTGCATCATTTATAAAGAAATGAAGATTATCATGACAAAAAAAATTGCAAGAAGGGAGTTTAGCGGTGACTTGGTATTATTGTTTAACTGATAATCCATTGCATCTGGGAAGTTGAAAACTAGATGGATGGGACCTTACAGGAGCTAGTGTAAGTGCCTCCATATGGTGCGATGGAACTTGAGAATGAAGAGGAAAAAGATTCAAAGTAAATGGGAATAGAATAAAAGTGTATCACGGAGATGAAAGACGGGTGAAAAAGTGGAGAAGTATACCTTGATGATGCAGAAGTTACAAAAGTCATGTCGTGCCGCTGACGTTAAATCGAGCGCTGCACAGGAGGCAACCCATGGAAAGTCAAGTACGAGTAGCTACGGTATGTTCTCTTCCATTCTTCATGCTTATAGTTTATGCTTCGGGGATGAAGCTCATTTTTTTAAAAAAGGGGAGGGGGTATACTTGTATTTTTGGGAATTTTGGTTGTCTGAGGGTTTTTCTTGACGTGCTTCTTTTCCCTCAAGCATGCTATCTAGTAGAACCGACATGTGTTAGGATTTTTTTGGTTGTGATATTTGTTTGATTAGAAAGTAACTTAGGAATACTCAGCCAATAGAAATGCATTAGTTTTGTTTTTGTTTTTAAAAATTGACCCTGTTCAAAATTTTTGCAATGTATTTGTGACAACATGCATGATTTCTATGGATTTTTTTATGTCATTTGGTTATTAATAGTAGTTAGTCTTGTTAATTCATGTATGAACCATACGGGTGAATTAAAAAAAGTTCATGTACCATGTGTGAGTGAGGTTTTAGTATTCATTGTAGTATGTTTTTGAGGATCTAGAACTTTGCTGGTTGGTCTCTGCATAGGATAAGGATGGTTGGTTAGGATATGATCATAAGCCATTTTTCGTTTTAGATCACTTTTAGCCTATATTTCTCTACCAAAGTTTCATGAATCCCTTGATCCCAAGTTTGAGCCTTAATAGACCATATTTCTTTGATTCACCTGTTAATCTTACCCATTCGTTTATAATGAACCTATTTTGGCCCTGGTCCTTCCTTGGATATTGTGAACCTCAACATAAGAAAAATGCTTAAGTTGAAGGTGGCTAGAGTAGGGGTGCATAAATGGTGGGAGCGGGAGAAAGGAAAAGAAAAGAAGAGAAAAAAGAAAATATGGTGAAAAATGAAGTGTGGCGAGGTGAAAAAGTAAAAGAGCTGAAAATCTTGAGAATATTGAAAAAGAAAAATTCAAAAAATCTTGAAGTTGTATGAAAAATCACCTCACACATGCAAATATTCTTAAAATGGGGTAAAAAGGGAAGAAAGGAAAATGAAAGAGTGAAGGGTGAAATAGGTAAATAGTGTAGCGAATGTATGTAGTGCCAAGGAAGNATAGTCACTCATAATATATCTCATCTTTAACATGTCCAGCCCTAAGCCTACATTACAAGCCATATCAAGTCCTATAGTGATCCTAACTTTACCATCTGACAAACCAAAGCAGAGAAAATAAGGGCAAGCCTATGGTATCTGATGCATAATATTTGCAGACTTTCTTGTGGGAGTGAGTGCTTCACTTGCCTAGTTCCATGTTGTGTTTGATACTTCATATATGAGTGGGGACTTCATTATGTGAGGATACATGGATTATGTTTGCTTTTACCATTGGTCTGTGTGAGAAACATTAGTGATGACTTGATTGCCTGTTGATAGCTAGATGACATGTCTTGTTCCGTGTATATGATGTTTTTATGTTTCTTGTAATGCATTAGCTGATGATGTTATATGAGGAAGGGTTAATAGAGTGTATATAGAAAGTAAAAAAATTTGTTTGAGTATTGGCTGTAGTATCTTAAGTGCATTTTCTAGTTCAGCGTCATGTTTAGTTTTTCTTTTTTGCCTGAGGACATGCAAAAGTCTTAACTTGAGGGTGTTGACATACTGTGGATTTACAACACTATTGACTCTCAAAACTAAGAAAATAACATGAAATTAGGTGTATTTATGTGCATATGCGGCACTTTTCCTTTGATTTCAGGACAAATGGGTGTTGGAGAGTAAATTTGAAAAAAAGAAGCTAAAAGTGTGGAAAAGAAGGGCAAAAATGTAGTCCACAGTACGATCCGTAGGATAGACCTACGAGTTGTACTGATAGCTGTGATAAGAAGCAGAAGGCTGAAGTTGGAAGAATGAACCTACAAGTCTTGCCGCAAATTGCATCAAGCTTGTACTAGTCGTGGTAAGGCAATCGTGATGAACTCCAGAAGAATTGCACAAGTGGTTGATTCTCAGTATGAGAGGATACTATGACCCGTGAGAGCTTGGTGCGAGTCGTACCATACCGGTTGTGGTGAACTTGAGACGAATTGCAAAGATTCAGAATCAAGCCACGGGAGCCTGGTATGAGTCGTAGGAAGGAGGTATGAATCGTACCTTGGCTTGATACTTAGCCAAAAATCAGATATCTAAACCACGAGATGCTTCCATGGATCGTAGGATGCTCCTACGAGTCGTAGGATGATCCGTGATGAGGTCGGCACCAGATATGGAAAATCGCCCTATTAGCCTAGGAAAAGGATTCTT